>JAFBJQ010000319.1:213160-291727 GCA_016785345.1 Trinectes maculatus
GAGTTGAGCTGATGAGGAGGCGTGGCTGAGGGGAGGAGTGAAGCAGAGGCCGGAAGAGTGGAAAATTACTGAGGGTAGAGGTGAACCAGGAAGACACAGCTGTGACAATAACTGTATGTTCTTTGTCCTTGCCAGATAAAGACAGTTAATTCTGAGATGGGACGATGACTAAGCCCAGATCCAACAATAGCTCTATTATACAATATGTCTACCCCTTTTACTGAAAAACAATGGGCCCTGTGGAAGAAACAGATTTATGAGACTTTGTGACATTGACCATTTTTAGTTTGTGTTCTCAAAGGGAAAACACTGACTCATGAATAATTATTGTTTGATGTTAAAGTGTATACACCTCTATGATAAAAACTCTCCTTCCAAAAGCTGCCTCAGCTTGTGGAAACCTTGGTGTCTAGGGCAACATGGGGGGCATGTTACCTGCTGCATGGGGAAATGACTGCCCCTTTAAGAAAAATAGGACACTGCTACATTCACTGTATATGACCCATTTTGAGAATTACAGGGAAGGCAACATAAGATTAGTTTACTTTTTCAAATATGATCATTATAATCCAATATTATGTTATTGTGTCTTTTATGTCATTATGTTTGCAGTATTATGCAGTGAATTAAAATTTGAATAAAATTTAAAGTGTACATCAAACTCTAAAGTGACCTTTATTATGATGAAGAAAGACTTCCAAATGACTGACACCAGCACCTTGGGTCAATGTCCTTTTAGATTAAATGTCATGTTTTTTTTTTTCATTCCCTCTGATCCTGGGTGAAGCTCCTTGTCCATATTTGTTCTGGCCTTTTGCACCTGCAGACGTTCACCAAGTGATCTGACTTTCAGCCCTCAAAAAAATGTCTCTGCCGCACAAGAACATGGTTGTTTTTACTAAATGTCAGTAAAGTAGGCCATATGAAACGAATACCCCAGTCACCTGTATATTGTGTCATCATCACAGCTGTAAAAACACCCCTACATTTAATTAATGTAGGGCCAATAGAGCACAGATTTTAAAAACAAACAATTTTTACATTTTAATTGTCTACGCTACATAATTCTAGGGGGCAGTAATGCAGGTGAATGTTGAATGAAAACCACCCTTTATCAAAACGAAGAAAGGTATTGTGGGAAAACCGCTCAACTAGCCAATCAGAGTCTAGCAGTGTGCGAAACAGGAAGTCCTCAGACCGAACACACGTCACGAACGATATCGCCTTAAAATCGGGTTTTACCCACTATGTAAAGGTAATATATATACATATATATATATGCTTCACTCATTATTTATTCATCAGATAGCCACAGAAAATCATCTAACATCATTTCAGTTGATGTCACCCAGTTTGTTTCAATTTTCATTCATTCCGTTTATTGGTGCTATTGTTACTGTCACACCACACTACGTTTAAAATACTACCAATTTAATAAGGCGTCGTATTGGTAGACCAGGATTCTTTAAAACGTTAAGTACCACTCGTTATATTATAATTAAATAACCACCCTACTATTCGGTGCCAGTAAATCAGTAACACAAATTAATTACATGAAGTACCAGCTTTTTTTTAAGTTGTGTTTATCTCCCTCGCTGAGTTCTTTCAGTGATTTTAAAAACTGCCTTGGTGTACCGTGGTTTTTGTTTGAAGTGTATTTATCGATAAGAGGAGCACCTAAACGCACCACATTGCACAACTCGCTTTTTGACCTCTGACGGAGATTAAATGCACCACCTTTGACACCTGTTGTGTCAACTACTAGAGCTAGCTGTAACAGAGTGTAAACCACTGTGCTGTCACAGTGAACTTGTCAAATTACCATTAGCTTCTTTTTTTTCTGTCCTTCTGCCCCCTTCTAAGCTGAGATGGCGAACACGGGGACTGACCACAGAGATGACCCACAGACAGACTTCATCTACTGTTGTGGAGCCAACACAGAGGTCCTTAAATTTGGCTCCTGTCAGTTACACACTGGACAGCAGATTTTATTTCTTATTATTCCAGGTGAGTTAGCCTGATGTTCACGATTAATATCCACATCGTTTATCTTAACATGGTGACGAGTTAATTGCTGAATGTGTTTAAAAAACTGCTTATTTATCCTTTATGTGTGTGGTTTGAGACATATCACTCTGTCTGCCTGTCTGCCTGTCTGCCTCCCTGTCTGTCTGTCTGTCTATCTATCTATCTATCTATCTATCTATCTATCTATCTATCTATCTATCTATCTATCTATCTATCTATCTATCTATCTATCTATCTATCTATCTATCTATCTATCTATCTATCTATCTATCTATCTATCTATCTATCTATCTATCTATCTATCTATCTATCTATCTATCTATCTATCTATCTATCTATCTATCTATCTATCTATCTATCTATCTATCTATCTATCTATCTATCTATCTATCTATCTATCTATCTATCTATCTATCTATCTATCTATCTATCTATCTATCTATCTATCTATCTATCTATCTATCTATCTATCTATCTATCTATCTATCTATCTATCTATCTATCTATCTATCTATCTATCTATCTATCTATCTATCTATCTATCTATCTATCTATCTATCTATCTATCTATCTATCTATCCATCCATCCATCCATCCATCCATCCATCCATCCATCCATCCAGTACGGTTATTTATCCATCCATCCATCCATCCAGTACAGTTATTTATCCTTTTCCATACAGGTAATCCCGGTGTCGTGGGCTTCTACAGAACCTTTATGCAAACCCTTCATAGGATCTTTGACTACCACCACCCTGTGTGGGCCGTAAGCCATGCTGGCCATTGTGTTCCTCCAGACTCCATGGACATGGTAGAAGGTACTAATTATTCTCATATTTATGATCTGAGACAGAGAACTGTTGTGTTTAATGGGGAGGAGGAGGTTGGGGAGGGTCTTAGCAGTAATCCCTGGCACTTACATTGAATGTGATGATTACCTGTGGCAAAGTACTGACTCTGTTTTATGCTGTTTCTACTATGGCAACAGGACCCTGTATTTCAAGTATATCCAAATACATTACATGGAGGTATTATAGCTGAATTTGTGGGCTTAGAAAAGAAATGGTTCTAATACCAGTGAATGTGCATTAGACACTGGTAGTCAGTAATTGTGCTAAAGGTGGGCAATAGGTTTACAAGACACCATATGTTAATGTTTTGTCTTTCTTTCATGCAGATGCCTCCTCAGCAGCAGATGCAGATGCATTTGGTCTGAATGGGCAGATTGAACACAAGTTAGCCTTCCTCAGGAAACATGTTCCCAGAGAAACCAGCCTGGTCCTGATTGGCCACTCCATTGGCTGCTACGTTATTCTCGAGATGATGAAGAGAGACCCTGAGCTCAAGGTTAATCGCTATTACCTGTCAAAGATCCTCTTTTCTTGTCTCCATACCAAAAGGAAGCAGATTAGGTGACATGAAAATCTCCCTGTTTCTATTTGGGGGCTTTCCATCATTTTCATCAGTAGTTCTTACCTCATAGTGACTTTTTCAACCACTGCATTTTGCCTGTTTTTATTTGATACAGATTCTGAAGGCGGTCATGCTGTTTCCTACTATTGAACGCATGGCTCAGACCCCACAGGGGAAGGTCATGACCCCCATGCTGTGTCACATGCGTTACGTGGCTTACCTGCCACTCTTCCTGCTCTCCCTGCTACCTGACAGACTGAAAACAAGCCTGATCAAACTGGTGCTTGGTGGCATTCGCTCTCTGGACCTCAGTGTAGTCCAGCCTACTGTGGGTCTGCTCAGTGGAGACTCTGCAGGTTGGGAAAGCTTGGATTAGTTTCATCCTAAAATATTTCATTTTTGTTGAAATAGTTATGTAGTTTTTGAATGAATTCTGTTTATGTTGAATACATTTTACAGTTGTTTTGTTTTGGATTTCATCTTCCTGCCTTAAATGACACAGAAAAATAACAGAGTAGACTGTTTGTACTGGCTTTAATCTGTAATTCCATCCACTTTCATTTCCCAACCAACCAGTTTTCTCCCACTTCCCAATCATGATATGTTGTGGTTTTGATCCGATGTTATGATTATGATGTTATGAACAAACTTCTCCAGTTTGCCTTTTTGTGTTACTCTTCCAAATGTGTAATCGTTTGATTTTGGAGGTTTGTTTTGTATCAGCTCCTTTGTGAATAGGACTGTTTCTGTTTTTGCAGCCAATGCTATGTATATGGGTGGTCAGGAAATGAAGGCAGTTCTAGAAAGAGACAACATAACCATCAGGAGAAATCTTAAGAAGGTAAGGAAATTAACATTTATGGTGGGTACAGTGTTCTGTAGAGGCAGATCATGTCATGACAGGTGACACGTTAAAATAATAGGTGAATTCCATCCAATTGTGTGTCCCAATTAATGTTCCTTAGGACTGTTGTATAGTAAACAATATGTGTTGTATTTACAGCTGATATTTTATTATGGAGCTATAGACCATTGGTGCCCTGTGCAGTATTATCTTGACATGAAGCAGGACTTCCCTCATGGCGATATCAGGCTGTGTGAGAGGGGGCTCCGCCATGCCTTCGTCTTGGATGCAGGAAGAGAGGTTGCTAAAATGCTGTCGGAATGGATCGGTGGAGATTTGAGGACACAAGGGTTTTAATCTTCACAGACTGATCACCATTAAAATAGTGAGCATCCCAAGCTGCAACACTGTTTCAATGGCAAAGATGGATTTTAATTAGCAAAGATTTAGGGACCGTATTTAAAATAGGTTTAGTGTTGCAAAAGTACAATATATTCTATTTTGTTATTTATATTATGTATAATTATAGAAAATCTAATTTGTTTGGAATTGGATAGAAAAAACAATCTCCAGTCTGACATGATGGCAATAGAAATTGTTTTAAATAGTGTGGAAGTGACAAATTATTAAAACACTATAAAGTTTAATAGCATCAGCACCAGCCTCAAAGGAGCAGAAAAGAATCCACTAAAGGGAAAATTGTAACATTTTAAGAATTTTACATTCCACATAAACAGTAGTATGTGCCACAGAAATTGTGAATTCATTTGTATAATGAAGAATCAAGGATTCTTTTTAAATCACGTTTGTTAACATTTCAAGATGGGACCTTTATTGACATTCTTGCTTATTTCTCAGGAAAATGCAAAGCCTAGAAATAGTAATGTCTAGAATGTCTAAAATCTAATGATGGCATCACTCACATTGAAAAATAAATACAGAAATTTCCTGTGTGCAATAATAAATCCATGAAACATTTGCATTGTTAAAGTGTATGGGTGTACAGTGTGTGTTAATTGCCTTCATTTCCCTTCTCATCCATTTTTCAAATACAACTTTTGTTGTTGTTTTACTATTAATATTAATTTAAATGTTCAACTAATAATTTTAAAATGTAAAATTATTAGTTGATTTAAAGTAATTTTAAAAATGTATTCATTGACATACAGGCACACTGAATTGTGGATATAATATGTGGCTAAAAGTTGAGATTAATATGTTGATACATAAACACTGGGAAAATATGTATACAGCATGTTACCATATATATCTACTGGATGAACCATGAGTGAAATCATAGTTTATATGCATTGGCATAATATAAATGCGGGAGTGGTGGCTAAGCTAATAGCTTGGAGCCAAGAGGTCGCTGGTTCAAGATTGGGTGAAGCACAACCATCTGTCAACTTCTCTCCACCCTTAAGCAAAGCCCTTAACCCCAAATGTGCTCTGTGGTGCAACGTGAACATCTGCCCACTGTTCCAAATGTGTGTGCTGTGTGTGTTCTGTAATCATATACCTGTACTCAACTGTGAGTTGGGGCAAATGCAGAGACTTGTGGGATTAATAAAATATGATTATATAATATATGACAATGTGTTGCATGCATTTTCAGATTTTAATTTTTGGGATTTTTTATTTTCATGAATTTGAATTTTATTTATCAGATATAGATATTTATCAGAGAAAAAAAAAGAATTAGAATTTTATTTCCAAATGATCTCTCTGACGAACAGTCTGATCCACTAGGGTTCTTCATGCTACCGACATCCACAGCTCTCCACCACCATGTCCTCATACTGCTTATAGACCACGTTGTTGCCTGGGTCGATGTAGAGGATGCTGATGGCACTGAGCTTGGCGGGGACACAGCAGCTGGGTGGACTGATACCCGGGTCCACGGAGTTCATGAGGGTCTGGATGACGGCGTGGTTGGTGGGCTCCAGGTGGGCACGCAGGGGGAAGTCGCAGACCCCATCACAGTGATGTGCCTCATAGGCTAGCGGGGCAATGATCCAGTCATCCCAGCCCAGATCTTTAAAACTGACATGGAGGGGCTTACGGCTGCAGCGGGACCTCCTACTTCCAGTTTTCTCCTCAGCTGCAGCTCCCCGTCCGACCCCACTGAACGAGCGTTTAGACAAGGCTCTTTGGTGCTGCTTCTTTCCATGTTTTGGAGTAGGTTTAAGAGGCTTAGGAAGCCCGAGCCCACCAACTCCACCCTTCTTCATCTTCTCTGTTACATCTCTGAACAGATTTTCATTGGTGGTGGAATGTGAGAAAGCCACCAGCAAGGCCTTGTGCTCCGGCAGTCGAGCACGGCGACCCAGCCCCAGCAGCAGCGGATCAGTCACTTTGGTGGTCAGTTCGGATGAGGCCAGGAGGTGGAAGCAGGCCCACGGTGCTTCTGTGGGATTCCTTAGATGGGTCTTCATGCTGGACCACACGTCAAACACCTCCCACCTGGGGAGGCTGCCATCCAAAACCTCCACAGTTCTGGAGTCCAGGAGCTGGCTCTGTGAGGCACCGTCAGGGGAGCAGGAGAACAGGCGGATGTTGTAAAGGTTTCCTCCGGTTCTCAGGAGGGTCAGGAGGTCTGCTGCAGGTCTCCTCAGGATTCTCAGCTCCACCTCCAGCAGCTCATCCATCCGGGACAGACTTGACAAGTCAAAGATGTAACGCTGTCCGTTGTCCCATGATGGAAGGTCTGCAGAATTGGAAAAAAAATAAAAATAAAGTTTGTTGGAAAAATCCTTGTTATTGCGTCAACCACAAAAGATGCTCTGTGCGATAATGTGATCAAAACAAGAATCAGTTCAATAAGTTCACATGAAGGAAAAATGCAATGAAATGTTTAGCATCACTGTGATCTGAAGTACATTACAGTCTGGTCAGAGTGATAAACAGTGCAGCGGCACTGAATGCCTACAATGGCTGATGTTGATCAGATTCAGACGCTCATGAAATAATCAAATCAATAATAAAATAAAATAAAATATAAATAACAACAACGCATGATCCCTTTATGAAGTGTTATAGACGTCGATGGAAGGTCACGTGAACTCTTCTTCATCACATTGCATCCAATAAAGAGCAGCACCTTCACCTTATGCTGTGGAAACCATCAATGTCATCTAACCTTGTCCTTGGTCCACAAAACCAGTGACCGTGTTTGGAAACCGTGCAGCAGGCGGGGGCTGGAGCCTGGCCAGTGTCCGGTACAAAAACACCATGTAGTCGTGGAGAACCACCGTGCCGTTCACCGGGCGGTCCCTCCCCGCCGTGCGCCGCGCGGAGCCGGGGCGCAGCGCTGCGGACCTCTCCATCCCGACGCAGAGAGCCAGCCAGAGCAGAGAGGCCGCGGTCCCGTCCATCTGCTGCGGCAGGAGAGCTGGGATGTGACACAGCGTCGCGATCCCTCTCTACAGCTCTCATTCTATTCTACCTGTGTGAGGCCAGGTGTGTGAGACCCCCCCCCTCCCCCCGGCCTCCCCGCTCTCTGAGGGAGTGGACAGGTGCGTCACGGGCCACATCGTCACTAAAGGGCTTGTCAAGATGGCACCAAGAGCACAATAAACCAGCATGTGAATAATCATCCTATTTCAATCATCTAAAAAGTTGATTGCTTTCCTGAAGACATATGCAAGTACATATATAAGTGAAGGGTTTGGAATGTAACACATTCACATAACAGGATCTGTGACAGTTATCTCACATGGTGCCCATTCAGTGCTCCACAGCCATTCAGGTGCAGCAGCTCCTGTTGCGTGCGTTTGCAGACTTCACTGAGATGTTAGTGTGGCCTGCCCTCTCGTGGCCTGAGAGGTGCACAACAACATAATGGGTGCCTGCAGGGATTTTATCAGACGCGTTAGTTCTTTTTAAAAAAAGAGCTAAAACAAGATTCATTCCTCCGCTCAGGTTTTGGTTTTTGTATTTTGGCAGGTGTTTTGGTGTTCGTAGCAGGTGCCATGACTCCAGATTCGAGACCCCTTATTTTCATTGTATATTGCCTCATAATGAAATCAGGTTTGTCAGTGATCTTCAGTCTTATATGTTTTGGCTTCTCAGGAGGAATGACAGCTGATCCAGCTGTGCCACTGTATGCAGAAAGCAGGAGAGCACAGATAGCAGAGAGTTTTAACTAAGTTAGGTGACTTTCTGGTTTTATTGGTTGGACTGTACTAATGATCAAGTTACATCACTGGGGACCAGACAGTGAAAGCACTTTTACCTGCCAGCTCCCATAGGGAAAAGTCTGTCATGTGTGACTGAGCTGAAAGAGGACTGAACCCGGCTGACACAGTTTTCTACTTTGTCCTCAGTTTCACCCACTGATCATAAACATCCCAGCCATACACTAGCTTCTGACCTATTCTTGTTTTTTTGTAAATCAAGGTGACATAATACAGTCTCATTGTAGAGGAATGTCCTCAGCAGTGTCACATTTGTATAACGGAGTGTGGTCTGTTTCATGTCTCTGCAGTATCAACAGAGTCAAAGCTACTACTCCTCTTCCTCTTAACGCTCTCTCCATCTGCTGCTCCGTCGTGGTACCCATCTGTCGTCTGTCCAGCAGCAGTCTTTTGGGGATGAGAGGGTGGTGGTTCTGGGAAGCTCTGTCCAGGCCCCAGCACCTGTCTGACAGTCACATTCACCCTGGAGCTCTGGATGTACTTGGAGCACACCACCCAGTCCTGCTCTGATATCTGTTCCACCACAGTGCCGTCCTGCATGGACGAGGCCAGGCTGCGGCCTTCCATGTCTAACGGGGTATGCCCCTGCGGTGCAGGGACGATGCGGGGGACAGCATGGTAAAGGAGGCGGCTCTGTCCTGACATCAACATCACATCCCCACTGTGCATGTACATAGCAGTGGGGGGGTCCTGCCTGCACGTACCTCCGAGGAGGAAGATGGCTGACTGTCCGAAACTAGAAAAGACAACAATACATTCAGTATTTTCCTGTGGTTCACTAAGCAACATTCTGAATTGCTGCTACAATAAAACTGCATCAGTATCATAAATCTTCATGTTCTGAAAAATTCCTTCCCCTTCATGGTGTTTATTTCAGTGGCATTCTCACTTTAATGACAGCAGTGGTCGGCTGTGGTCCAGTTCTGATTCATCGACATGGATTCCCAGAGAGGAATCAGATCGGTAGTAGTTGAGGATTCCAGCCTCTGCACTGAATCCCGGAAATCCACAGGCGGCTGTTATTTGGAAGGACAGCAGGTGGAGGTCAGCTGGGAAAGGAGTGTAATGGTCGGCAGAGTAAGTCTGTGAATGGAACAATCAAGGAAACATTTTGTCGATTACACAACAGCATGTGGACAGACACGTTGGAACAGATTTCAATATTTTTTACAAACATTACAGAGAATGAAGTGAATGAAAAAACAATACTTTCAATGGACTAAAATAAATTCACACCATTTATGTGTCTTAATAGTCCTGCTGCCTTTTATTTAGTTTGATGTAGTGTATCTGTCACTTTTGAAAAAACATATTTTTTTTTACATTTTATGCCTTATAGCCAGTATTAGCCAGGGATATCGACATACAGTACTTTATCATTGAGACTATAGAGAGGCATCTTTAAGTCTTTTCCTAGCTATATAATCTGAATATACACTTCTATATGTTTTCTCATACATTTTCAAAATGAAACCAGCCTTTGCCAAACTCTGAAATAATTCCTGCCAATAGCTACATTCTTCATACTTCGTTCATATCTCATCAGTGATGTGCATGTAAATCACTGTAATAACAGCTTTAGCAATGCTTGACATTTATTAAACATGTTGCATAAAAGCCCTGGTAGTTGAAGAAAAATGGCCATATGGCCTAAGTATGACAAATTAGGGAAGGGTACGTCATGACTGATGAAACCTGAACAGGAAGTGAATGTGGGTATTGGCATGCTTGTTTCAAAAAGTTGAAAACACAGTTCTGGACAGTTTGGATTAATATAGACAAGCGGCATTTCCAAAAGTATCTGTTTAAGGGGATTGGACATTGTGACCCAGATGTAAATGTAACCAAAGTGATGTAGCTTAAGAAAACATGGTGTGTCACTGACCTTGGTATCCCAGTTGTAATGATATCCCAGAGTGACCCAGCGCAACCTCTCCAGGAGAGTCTTTGGCTCTTTTTTTCCAGCATTAGCAGAACTGTGAAGCGAATCAAAGACAGGGCACTTTTAGACGTGCAGGCCAGTGCACAACAGTCAAAGGTGTCAGAGAGAAGGAGCAGAGCTGGTCTCACCTGAGGCCATGTGTGCTCTTGCCCCAGATGTCCTGAGTGTCAGAGGGAGACATGTGCATGTCTAGGTTGCAGACGTTGGGTTTCTGAGGGTAGGTCTTCAAACACTGTCTGAGCCAGAAGGGTTGGGAGCCCAGCAGGAACGGGTTGGTAATGAAGATGAACCCTAAACAATGTTTGATGACATTAAACCTTGTCATACATGTGATCCCACTGGAATGTTGTGTGTGTGTGTTTATGTGTCCAAACACACATCACAGCTAACTAAAACTAATGTCCATTACTGAAGTACTGTTCTGATGTAAAATAAAAGGTGATGACTTAAAGGATAATATTTGTACTGGCTTTTCCTTTAGTTTGCTGTCCATCTGTATTTTGCTCTAAGCAGGCTCCTCTCCGTGTAAGTGCTGGCTTTAGTTTTAGTCTGAGAGTGTGTCAGATTCTTGGTGTTTCATGTACAGAACTGTCTGTCTGTCTCTGCCCTTTTGTCCTATGTTTACCTGGGTAGCCCTGCAGGCCAAATGCTCTCCAGTCTCTGACAGGCTGTAATCCAACCATGGCAGCCTCTGCATCACTCACTGCAGCAGGGTCCAGTTTGGCTGGAACCACCTGTCAATCACATGGAGACACACACACACACACACACACACACACACACACACACACACACACACACACACACACACACACACACACACACACACACACACACACACACGGGCTGTTCAGGTTTATGTTTGCAAAATCTGAGCAGCACCCTATATGAGATAAATCAACACAAACCTAAATTAGAGCTAAATAGAAAAAAAACCTTGCCATTGTCAGGTGACTGTTGTTTGATCTCGTACCTTGTCACTCGCTACACCTTTGGAGAAGTCGATGACATCGCTGAAGTCTGGTGGAGGGTTCCTTCTCCTGTAAAACTTAAAGATTTTTCGAAACGCGTCTTCCCCACTCCCCACCACGGAAGCCGCCATCTTGGCCATGATGACGCAGTTGACCTTTCAACTCGAGTCAAACCCCCAGAGCGATCACAGCTAATTAAGAGTAACAAAATAAATAAACAACTAAATGTTCATAAAATTTAAATAAAAGCGTAGCGATATTTATTAGGTAGGTTATTTGTGTTATTTCTAATGTATTTTAAATTAGTATTTTGTTTTGTCACGTGATTATACGTCATAGGTCATCAGCGTGCCAAGGACGAAACATGGCGGCGTCCAAGAAAGCGTACGAGATCTTCGTGTCTAAGATACCATGGACTCTCGCTCACAGTAAGTTTAATATGTGGCTCAAATTGTAATTTATATTACATATTAAAAATATGTAGCTATCGTTCCATAATGGACGTAGCTGTGGTATCCATGTCGCTGTCAGCTAACGTCAGCTAACATCAGCTGACAGCCTCATGTCGGGAGAGGAGGCACGATTTTAATCAAATATGCAGATTAAACAAATCTTCTTTTTCAGGTAATTACAACAAGAGGTGGCGTAATTTTATACTGTTATGTTTTATTGTTGTAAAAATGTTGTAAACTGTATTGGCTGACATCTATGAGTCCAGACTAAAGCGAAAGGGACACAAGATTCTAACAGACCAGTCCCATCCTGCAAATTGTCTTTTTGTCTCTCTGCCCTCTCACAAGAGACTGAGGAGCATCAAAACAAGGACTTTTCGATTTCAGAACAGTACATATCCTTGTGCTGTCTGATTACTCAACACTCTTGAGCTTGCTCTGAACTAAGCATGTGTTCCCATGTGTTGATGTTGGATGAATGTGTGTATAATGTGTGAAAGTTTTGTAATTGCAGTAGTCCCACCAAACAAATCCCTAACGACTTGCTCGTAATGGCAATAAAGTATTGAATCTTGAATCTTAAAAGTTGCCCCCATCTATAATAAATCCTCAAGTACAAAGCATAAATGTTTGCCTGGTAGATGAACATTAAACAGTGTCATCAGAGCATCAGGTCTCAGAACAG
Organism: Trinectes maculatus; assembly: GCA_016785345.1. Classification (NCBI taxonomy): domain Eukaryota; kingdom Metazoa; phylum Chordata; class Actinopteri; order Pleuronectiformes; family Achiridae; genus Trinectes; species Trinectes maculatus. The sequence goes on from JAFBJQ010000319.1 coordinate 225,692, forward strand.
TGTACATTTGTGGAGTGGATTAGTGAATTTGTGTTTGAGAATGTGAAATGTCTGTTTATTTTTCAGAGGAGATGAGGGAGTACTTCGGACAGTTTGGCACAGTGAAGAAGTGTCTTGTACCATTTGTAAGTTTTACAACGAGATCTGTTACTTTTCTCGACAGGATTTACTGTTAGTTAAGACTAATGTTGTTTTAGTCTTTCTCTCTCTCTCTGTGGGATTTAAGATTACTAAAACTTATTTAATGTTTTAGTTTCCCCTCTACATCATGTCTTACACATAGTTGCATCAATTTTCATTTTCTAACGATAAGTGCATGTGTGCAGATATTTGTCTCTCGGTATGTACTGTCTGCACTGATATATTAAACTACTTTTGCATGTGCTCATACTGAGTGTGTATCTCAATATGGTGTAAGGGCAAAATACAACCTTTCCTACTGAAGGTTTAGTGTTTTAGACTTTTGATTGTGTTCTTTCTCACACACAGCCTTACCATTTTCTACATGATAGAAAAATTAGAGACCCGAGTTATCGATCCTAATGAACATAATATCTGATCTATAATTTTGCTAAACCATTAAGATGTTGCTTTTGTGTTTCTGTGCTTGACTGTTTCCTGTGTGTGGTGCCAGGATAAAGAAACAGGCTTCCACAGAGGTTTCTGCTGGATTAGATTCACAACAAAGGAAGGCCTTAACAATGCACTTATGAAAGAGCCACACATACTGGAGGGAGCCAAGGTACCAACGTCATCACACATGCACTTTGGTTTCACATGATAGTGTCATGTTGCTCTAACAGCACCATATGAGTAATAAAGTTGATCAAACAGTGCTTTTACATATATTTATTAATGTTTTTTAAATAATTTGCTAATGTGTTTGATTTTTTTTAGAAATCAAGTCAAAGTTTCAATAGGACATGAATAAAATGATGGTATTCTCAAAAAACAAATCCTGATTGATGCCTTCTTTTGTTTGTTTTCAGCTGCAGGTTCGGAGTAACATGCTTCCATTGACAGGGCAGAAATTAATGAAAGAAGATGACTAAATCGCTCTGATATTATTTTGTTCAGTGGACAGATAGGTATATGCCATTACTATTTTTTGGATATTCTGATGTTCTCAATTTTACAATTCTGTTCAGGCAGTCATGCAGGAGCTGTACACAGGAGTGTAATGTGTATTTCCATGCTAAAGTGTCTGTATGATCATGAGTCTTCTCCTTCTTTTTTTTTTTACTAAGACAGTGAATTTGGACATAAGCTATGCTGTCACTCTTTTAATGTTTTGTCCAGCAATAATTACTTGATTCATTGTAAGTGATTGTATCGTAGCTTCTGTAACTGTCACAGCCTGTCGCACACCATCAACTCATGCAGTTTGCATGTTAATGATAATTTGTCATAATCATTCACTATTTTTCTGCATACAACAATAAAAACAGCTTTCAATTCCACTGTGTGTTATGTTGTTAGTATTATCTTGGATTATCTTTATTATCTTTCAAGAAACTCATCTGATTTTGAGTAAAAACATTTAAAAATAATATCATAGTAATGAATAAAAATGTTATTATTTACTCTTCAGTTAACCTGTAATTGATTTTGCCATGATTTTGTTTGGATGAATAATATTTAATATGTCTATTTGACATCATTTTGCTTCAGGTCAAATATTTGAACCAGGTTTCGAAGATATATATAAATATTATTACGTTCCATATTATATAAATTTTCTACGTTTTTAAATATTTGAAATGTTTCACTTTCAGTCTTATCGATTCCCATCTCAAGCTTTGGGGTCTCCTCTGGAGAACAGCTGATGGCCGCGTGACGCAGGAATATAGCGTCAACATGGTGCGACGCTTTGTAGTTTCTACTCCAAGAACAACACTGAAAGTGGGTCATTCATTCATACGGTATAAACACACAAGCGCCCTTAACAATGGACCATGTAAAGGTTGTCTCTGTCGACAACAAAGTATGGCGTAATTGTGTTAGGTATGTTAATATAGCAGCCGCATCCCCTTTATTGTACTACGTTACCCAGAATTCTCTGTACCAAAACTTGCGAAGAGGTCAAAACAGAACCGGCGAGTGAAGGCGCGTGGAGACACTGGTGAGTTATCTAATCGTCCTTCTCGATGCTTCTGTCGGGAAATGTGTGTCCGTCTTAGTGTGCCACTTGTCTGAGTTCACTAAATGTTCTGCGTCATTGTAATAACATGCGTGTTATTAACACAGCCGCTATATATCCCTCACATTGGCGTGTTTACAACGTGAGTGTGTCCCTCTTTATCACGTTTCTTCTCTGTTTCAATGACAGCGGAACATAATGTGGTCGTGTAAACGACTGGGATTGTTTGTTTTGTTTGTTTATGATGAACGTGGACCATACTGGCCTAACGTGTCCATACTGTGTTGTTGTATAGTCGAAGTTCATATGCGTGTATCTGCCCAAATAGACCTTCTCACGTCAGTTCAACGCTGCCACTAGTTACTGATCACCTTGATTCATGTTGGTTAGGTATGTTTAGTCATGTGTGTATGTTGTGAGTAATGGTTATTGTTAAGTTTAGGGACATGAAATTGACTGTAAAAGATCTGCATTATGAACGGGAAACTGCAGGAATGATGGGAAATGTAGGAATCAGTGTTTAAAAAAAGTATGTGTTTGTGTCACCTCTGCAGCAGCTGTTTGTCTTAAACCATTTTCTTCCATAAAAAAAAAACTTACTTCAGTTTTTCCAAATGAGAAGTATATTACTAAAATAATCCTGTAATTGAATTTATCTTTAATTTATCTCAGAGTTGTTTTTAAACATGGGGGTGGGAGTAGGGGTTGGGGTCAGGTGCCAGATATGTAACTACTGCGTTTGAATCCATTGCCCCCAAGCTGTGGAATACCCTCTCCAACCCAAACCTCAGGTTTGCTGTTTCTGTGGACTGCTTTAAGAGGTAGCTGAAGACCTAGCCTTTCCACCAGGCTTATGGGTAGACCCTCTTTCTTCCTTCTTTCTGTCTCCGGTGCACTCCATCTTTTCTTAATCTTTCTTGTGTTTGTTTCCTATTGTGTTCTACTGGTCTGTTTTTAATGTGTTATGAGTCTGCCTTATATTTTGATGTGTGATTATGTATTTTTTTCTACCTGCCATGTTAAACACTTTGTGCCCTCTGTCTGTGAAAAGCACTACACGAATACATTTTACTTACTTACTTACAGTGTGTGATGGCATTATCAGGCCATATTAGGCCATGGACATCCTGAGCTCTACAAACCTGAGGGTCCAGTCTCCCTAACTGGCCTAAATGGCCATTAAAATGCAGCTGACTGTTTTTTGTGTGTTTGTAAAAATGGTGTGATGATGCAGATAGGGGTCAGATTAACTGGAAACTGGAAATTTACCCTAGATCTAAACCTGATCTTCAACATAAGACATTCTGGCTCCGTGTCTCTCTGCTTGTGGTCATCATCTCTCATCAGAAACCTTACCGTTTCCATAACAACAGGCTGGTGGAAGGAATGGTACAAATCAGTATAAAATGATTCAGAGTTATTGTCTGTATTAATTGTTGAAAAGGTGCTATTATTTGTCACATGCTTTCACATGTTTTGTGCAGATGAATTGTTTGTCATGAACAGTACTTTTGGTCTGTGAGAGGAGGTTTGTCATGTTCATTCTTTACCCTGCAGTGTCTCTGATGGCTGGTCGGCTCCTCAGAGTCTCCTCTCTGGCTACAGCGGTGTTCGCCTCATCTGGGTTTTATTTGTACAACAGACATGTGGACCACAATGACCTGAGTGTCATCCGGTTCGGACGGGCCGCAGCCACGGTGAGTTACATCTCACCTCTGCCCTGGGTGGCTTGATTTGTGGTAACACTCAGTAGAGACTATTGTTGGCATTCATGTAAGGCTCAGATTTAGGCTGAATCCAAGTGTCCAAGCTTCACAGCACTTGATATTTCTCAAAACGTAATATGTGTCTGTGGTGCTGCTGGAATGCTGTTGCTTCACAGTCGCTCAGTGCTTCTCAAAATTAGTTTCCACTCATCACATAATAATAACCAGCATCATAGCAGCTCTTCTGAATCACACAGTCTAGCACGTAGACAAAAGAGCTAGACTAAATAGAACATGCTTAGAGCGATAGAGGCCCCTGTGCCATAGGTATCATTTGGCTATGTATTAATCGGTCTCCGAAAACGTATTGCTGTGTTTATGCTTTTCAGTGTTCATCTAATTCCCACTGGCTTAAACTGCAGCTTAGACATGAAACTTGCTTAAAAGTGACTGGACATGTCTGTTAGCAACTGCATTTGCTAAGTTGTTTAGTTTAACCAGTTCGGTATCCTATATGTCTTTTCAGAATTCATCCCCTTCATATACAGCTGATCGCTTCAGCATCATTATATTCTTGTTTATTTGCAGACGGCGGTCATCAGCTTTGACTATCTGACTGCTTTCAGACATGTGGAACATGGAACAGAGGAATACGTGGCAATCAAGTCCAAGGTACATAATCGCTTGTGTTTTTTTTTTTACTCAGTAGTGGAGGATGCTTGCATTGAATCAAAGCTTAGAGCAGATGCAACCCTTCATGGCATGTTTCCACGGTAAAGCAATGTAATACAGGTTGTCGGCCCTGACAGTTGATATTCACAGGTGGATCATATATGTATGAGAAATCCCACTTGTTGGGCGAAGGTAAAAACAGCTGATATACACTGAGCGATTTGTGCTGGGGTTTGTAAAAGGCCACTGCTCAGCCAGGTTCACTCAGGAGACCACTACTGCAAAGGTCAAAGGCCACCTGCTCTGACAAAAAGTGCTCCTGCTCCAGCAAACCTTGAAGAGCATGGTTCAGCATGGCTGACACACACATACACACATACACACATATACACACGCAGACATACACAGACATACACAGGCACAGACACCCTGTACAGCCCCTTGGGCTCTGCTGGTCAAGCCTGGCTACACATGCTGATTAGAATTAATGCATGGTGCTGATTTAATCCAGAAAAGAGGCTTGCCACCTAATTATTATGAAGTCATAGAGGAGAGCGACAGTACAGTCCACACTTGTAAAGCATCTTTATGCTGCTGATTTTCCCTGCAGTCTGTTTTTTTTTTGCACTTAGAAGGAGAAATGACAGGTCACTGCCAGGGAGGACAAAACACTGACAGCTGATTCCACTTATTTACATATGGTGCGATGGTGACTTTCACTAGTAATTACTAATAATGTTTGGGTATTTGCACTGCATCAGCTGAGCCAGTGCCAACCGATTAACCATTAAGTAATGGATTAGAAATACGTTTTCAGTATTAACCGTGGAGGTTTTAGTTATTGATTCATCACACAATATTAGAATTTTGTTATTAATATTGTATTACAGCCTACATTTCACATCTTATTAGTATAACTGATGCTTTCATGTCTTTTATCAGATCAGATCAGGCTGATCACTGGAAGTCAGAAGATGGTTTTACTATGAATGAGACTTATAGGACACACTGCTCGTTCTCTTATACACACATGTCCAGTGTTTTGGTTGGCTGAAACACCCAGTTTCAGCCAGCCAAAACAGTGCAAACAGTAATGCACTGTTTCTGTTTCTACATATGGATTACTAAGGCTCTGATGTGCGGGTGTGATTGTTTTTTTCTACACAACTAATTACAGCTGAACCCTTTCATTGCATGCAGTACATTGTACAGCACACTAAAGTTTGTGACAGCAGCAAGCATTAAACTGACATAACATCAAAAAGCATTTGTGCGAGAGAGTCATAACGTCAGTGCCCTTCAGCCTCCAGCTGTATGTTTGTTTCTTGTCAGTAGGGACACATTATAGTGCACAGTTAATGAGCTCGTTTTTGCATCCCATCTCTCTTGTTGTTAGCGTGTGTCACCCTGCGTCGGTCTCACGGCGGCACAGCAGCCGTGCTGCTTTGAGACTTGTGAAGTGGCTCACTCAAAGGCCACTTAGGCAGCCACTCTTGCAGGCTCATCAAAGGCTGCCCTGAGTGAACCGAGGGGCCATTCACAGCCAATTAGAGTGTATCACAGAACAAGCATGGGAGAAGTCTGAAGTCTGCCAAATGAGCTGAGGAACACGGCCTGCGATGAGGGAACAGATGGACATCTGTTTGTGCCTGTTTAGCCTCAGGAACACACTGTGGCTCCAGTCTGCACCAAACCCTCTGTAATGCATGAAGCAAACATTAGAAAAAGGAATGAGGGACGTACACTTTACAATGTCATGTTTTCTGATTTTAAAGCAGGTTTATGTTAATGTTGTCATCCAGCTCTGGAAATGAGCCATGACACAGAGTGGAAAAAAACATGTCCACGTCTGATCACATTTAAATAGACATAAATGAGAATGATTGAGTGTTTTGGTTGTGCGAGACTGGACCTGCGTGACTAAACATCCCGTTCAGAGAAGCAGAAGCACTCTGTCGAGGATTGCAGACTCACACCAGCAGCTGTTGTCTGCTCCTGTTAAGTCAGTGATGTAGTGGCATTGTCTCTTAACTCGTCCTCTGTAAACTCTGGCTGAGACTGATCTCGTCCAACAGTCACGCCGCAGAAAGTGGAACCGCCGTCTTGTCTGGGCTCCTCATCATGATACCCACGTTTGCTTGTGAATGAAAATGTACTTAGCACAGTAGTTTAAATGCAAATGACTTTCTGTTTACTGGCTTGAGGGGTGTTTGGCAATGTCAGACTCGAGAAACTCGACATTTTCTGCCACGGCCTTGGCAAGTTTCACAATTTTGTAGCATTTTTCAAACCAGTCACTAATAATCAAATTCATTGTTAAAGCCCCGGAAATAAGATATGTTTTCTAACAAGCAGCATAAGTAAATAAATAAAGAAATGTATGAATAAATAAATACATATTGTTTTGCAGTCCAGTTAAGTGAAAAGAGCATCATGTCAGACACCTGAGTAAAGCCACTGGGCGGGGGGCAAAGTAACAAATCACCACTGAATCAGTACACAGATCATTACAAGTCACTGTCAAAACGTAAGAGTGTATCGAGAGTAGAGGGAAAGAGGGTAATGAGAAGACGCAAGGGACAGCATTACTAACTGTCTGAACACAAATGTATTGTGTGTATGTATAAATGTGCACACATGTTTGGTGTCTGTCTCAGGGAGCACTTGTGCACAAATGCTTTAAGCTCCTTGGAAAACCTTTGGAAAGTTCCCATATGGACACCTCACTACCTCACTCTCTGTATTTGGTGTGAACAGGAAGGACCTTCATACCCCAATCTGTTTCCTCTTTCAGAAATGGGAAAGCAGATGTGGCCGCTGCAGTTTGGAACATGATGTTTCCAGTGTTTGTGTTGCTGTCCGTGGTGGTGGCTGTTCTGCCTCAGGGCTCTGTGTTGTAGACGGAGATGTCCGCTCAGACTCTGCTGCTGGATGCTGTGCTTGTAGAGTCAGCAGGGACTCCAGCTCAGACACAGCACTAGCTTGTATTCTCCATCACTGTCTGTAAATTGAGGTTTGAAGACCTCCACTGATGCCCTGGTGAAATACCCTGGTGAGGTCCCTTATTTGTTACTGAGGTAGAGGAGAATCGTGTCTTTATTGTTGGTGTTAGTTTGGTATTATCATCAACTTTCAGGTTCAAGGCATTGACATATAATGGGTGAAGAACTCAAGTCTTTTTTGGCTCTGTTGACACTGCAGGTCTTAATGCCCAATTCCGATTTATTTCTCAAATCCGATTTTTTGTTTGGCTGTTCACATTACATGTTTAAATGTGGCCTGTCTACAGATTGCTGTGTGAACAGCTCATGCTCCTGAAGTGACTCTCGTGCGCAGTTGATCATTAATGACGTCAGACACACAACGATGTTTACAGAAGCGAACATGTGTGTGGTGTCAGCCAGCAAATTTGTGAGCGACTGATATTTAAAAGGAGGAAGAGGAGAAAGAAAATTAATATTTTCATGACGGCTCTATGTGGAGCAATGGCTGCAACCAAGTCCTCCTATGGCCACGTTTGGACATTTCTTTTTGAAATTGTTTCGAAAACAGATCGGTTACAATAAGACCCTTCAAGTTTGGCTTGCACCTAAGTGTCACCCCAAATACTAATTAGTTCTAAAACCTCACTATCCCTCCACTGGCCGCTTCCTTCACAGCTGTTCTCCATGTTTGTTTGTTTCCCTTCCCGGCACTTTTTTCAGTGACGTCAAAGTTGCATTAAATGTGACCTGGCTGTTCAGACTGCAGTCACATTCAAAAAATTCCTTTATGTATCCGATTCAGTACCACATTTGAAAGAGGCCTGAATCTGATTGGAAAATGTCAGATTCAAAGCGACTTGTGCTGTTCACACTGTCAAAAGCCAATCAGATATGGGTCACATTTGAGCGAAAAAATGGGATTCAGGTCATTTGCAACTGCAGAGTGAACGTAGCTTTTGTTCCAGTTCAAAGATGCTCTTATTTTTCAGATTGAACCTAAATTAATCTTACTGGACATTTTATTATTTCTGCAATTTTATTATTATACAATAGACAGTTATTACTGTACAACACGTTATATTTTCAGTATACAAAATTCTGAAATGTAAATGATATTATTATTTACTCTTCTGTATTATAACTTGTCGTTATTATTTTTCATATAACAACATTGTTATTATTACCTCACTCCTCATCTAAATACAATGCCGATGGCAGCTTTTATTTTAGTGGCACACACAGATGGTTGGGTGTCTGCGCTCAAAGCACTGCAGACATATCCAGCTGTTGAACCCCAAGGCTTTCACGAGGCAGACTCAAATAACTGACATGCTGCTTGTCAATAAATCACTAGTTGTAGAAAATGTGGTCATTTAAAATTTTGTGGGTTGTTGTGTAATGCAAAAAAACTTTCGAAAGCCTTCTTTTCTAAGATTTTTATGGAAATCTTATAAAATGTCCCTGCATCAGTTTGCCCTATCACACAAACGCGTGTCTTAAGTGCCTTCTTGTGTTGTCACAATACCATGATTAGGACTTGAAAAGCCACAACAAAAAAATACCGTAATAAAAAGCTTTGCAGTGTGTGCACATTAATGACTGGAAAAACAATTTACAGTCACTGTTGCATAGGTGCATGTTTTCATATACAGGGGGTCCTCGAGTTACGTCTGAGATCCGTTCCTGAGAATGTGTCGAAACCGAATTGCGACGTAAGTCGGACCATACATTCATTGTGCCATTGTGCATACATTGTGCCACCAGATGTCGCTATAACACCATGCTAAAATAAGAGTTTATTATGGTGAATTGCCTTTTTTGTCCCTCTTGACACACCGTAGGGGTTGAGATCGCGAGTGTAATGAGCATTTCCTTTCGATTTCTGATATCAACCGTGTAGACCCTGTGTTGTGAATAAACCTACGGTATCGCCACGATCCCGAACGCATCTGTGTCCGTGTGCTTCTCCTTACCGGCTGCCGTTGCCGCCCCTCCCCCTCTCCCCCCGCCTGGCCATTTCACATTAGTAAACACAGCTGTGGAGGTGTTGGAGAGCCGGCAGGCGCGCTGAGAGACAGAGAGAGCGCTCACCAACTAGTTCCCGTGTGAAGTCTGTACGTATTTACGGGGCAAACCGCTTAAGCCGAAACAAGGAAGTTCACGGGAGATGTGTCGTAACCACGAAAACAACGTAATTCGCGACCGACGTAACTCGAGGACCCCCTGTATAGTATTTATGAAACCTAAACGCTATGGAAACAAACAATCAAAACAAAGTGCGGTTGAGGAAGGACCACGACAAGTCAAATCCTGTCATGCAGTACATTACAGTCTGATAGTATTATTATTATTAACCATGCTAAATTGTAAGTTGCTCAATGGACAATGTACCACATTTATTCAAGGTATGACCAATAAATATATAGCCATTTTAAAGCAAGGCACACAAACTGATTTCTGCTCTCATAGGATAATCCTTTACTGTATCTAGGGCAATACCAAACAGGGGGGCTTGCTGTTTTGCAGAGGGGGAAGCATCGAAGATTAGTTTGAGCAGGCCTGTATCATAATGAGACTGTCAGGGATTAGCTGTCTGCTGTATTTTGTATGTTCCTGCACAGTGAAAATAACACAAAAACCCATGACTGAAGACTTAGACCAAAAAAAGACGACCCAGGCTTCTGTTACTCAGCATAGACGTATCATGGGCAGCACACATAGGGAAACGTTATTTCCTGTCTGGTGTGGTGGGAAAGTCACTGGTGAATGATTTTAAAGTGAAGTCTATAAGTCTATAAGTTGATAGGATATGCAACTCATTTAAATTCCGCTCCTCACTTCTTTATGCATGCCTCTTTATGACCAGGAGGGAAAGGGTTTCCAGAGAAAAAGCAGCTGCTGCGTGATTAAAATCTTTGGAAGTAGTGCTCCATATCATACGATATAACTGTTGTGTTCTTTGTGCATCAGATCACTGTGAGATATAGACTACGTGACAGGGAGGGAAGCTAAGTTCATCATGCAAAATATTTAGATCATTTGTGTTAGACACACCACTACCTGACCAGTGTAAAAGAAAAGCAATATATACAGTAGTACACCAAGCCTAAACAAAAGATATGCTTTTACATAGAAGCCCTGAGTGGTTTTGTCCTATTAGTAGTCAAAGCAGCTACTTACTGTCTCCACAGATATTAATGATAAACTTAAACTTAAAATCATGCATACATGTATACAGCACAATGAATCTGTAGATCTCTCTCTCTGTGTCTGTGTGTGTGTGTGTTGCTTCAGGTTCGTAATTTACATACTCTTAACATACTCTGTGGACATTGTTTTCATCGTGTGCTGTTTGTGCAGTCGGTGAGTTTGTATGTACGAGGAACTTATAAGCCACAGAATTTGCTATGATACACATCAGTGAGGGTGCTGTGGTTTGTAATGCAGCAAGCATAAAAGTTGAACTTGGCTCAAGTTTTGTAACAATGCGCCATCACCTGACAGTGCGAAATTACTTTGTATTGTGAACACAGCCATGGACGATTAGGAAAGGGATAAGGGTTGTAAAGTTTTGTCTCGCAGTAATATACCGGTAAGCTGCCACACAGGTTGGTATGTGTGCCCTCTTTTCTCAGACTGGATCATCTGAATATATTTCACTATTTCCCCATCACCTGAAATATTACACTGTCACCAGCCTAATGTGAACAAGGACTGAATATCTCAGAGATGTGGCCCTGATCAGTGATGACCTTCCTGTATGTAACAGTTCACTTTAATACCCCATGCAAATGTATTCCCATCAGTATGCAATAAATAATACCAGCTAGTTGAGTATGTACAGTATTTAACAGTCCCTTTCTCATGCGGCTTCTGCTACTAGTGAAGAGGCCATTGTGTTCTTGCTGAATATTTGCTTCAGACTTCTGCAGTGGAGATGAAACCAGTGATAACTGTAGTTTTTCATTTCCACAGAGGGCAACTGTGCACCTCTCTGAAACTGTTGTCTGCATACTCATGAGCCACTAGAGCGTCTCACATGCGCTATTCCTATTAGTTCACGTCCCACTCTCCTAAACTAAAAGACTGACAGAGCCCCACAAATAAACCTTATTTAACATTCTATTAGTACTCTTATTTCGATGACTTTTATTCATGTTTGTTATTATTAACCCGCAATTCTACTTTTATCTGTCCCATTTTTCTTATTCCGTTCCATGTATTGTCCTCCTCGTCCCATACTGATAAAACGGATAAAAGAAAAAAGAGAAACGAAAATGCACATAAACAGAAACTCGGAAACATGAGAGAGCCCCGGGGGATGCAGACACTTTCCTTATCTCTGGACTGATTATGAAATTCTAAATGCCTCTTTCTCTCTCTCGTTCTCCTCTCAGGTTCAGGCTTTCAACTTTTAGCATTTCATTACAGGCCATGCTACCAGATGACTGGGAAATTAAATGCAGCCTACTTAACTCATTTGAATTATGCATGATGGCTCTTGCTGTGGCTGATGGGCAACGTTGGGTAGAACTAAAGATTTTAGCGATCAACACAGTACATTACCTCTAGACACAATTATGCACCTTACATACGTAATGATGCACCTTACCTTACATACGTAAACGTTTGTTTAACCTGGGCGATCAACCACTGTCATATCAAAAATGTGGGTTTTCCCTGCTCTGGTTCAGGGTGTTGTAATGAAGTCAAGCACGTTGTCATCATAAGTGATTTGTGGTTAAAACAATTTGATGATGATGGGATGTCTTAGTTGATGTTTTTTTCAGTTTTTTTTAAAAATTTAAAAATAAATGATAAAGCCTGGTTTGTTACTTGGGAGATCTCTGAGATCTTCTGTTGTTTAGTGGCAATGCAGTTTTTATGCATTACTGCCAAATTACATTACAAGACATTAGACACATTAGATAAGCTTAATTCCCATGTAGGAGATGTAAAACAAATGTGCAGTATGACGATCCATAAATATGAGCATTTTGATCAGTGTTTTGGCTTGTATTCCTACTAATGCCAAATTAATGTGAGAGAAAAGTTTCCTCTATTTTTGAAAAGAAAATTAGCGATGCATAAATTAAATTATTGAAACTTTGTAATAACCTACTCATCTCAATGTCTCTTGACATACTTAGGTCCAATCATATATTTACATGCAGTGCCACAAATATGCTGTTTATCACTAATGTTGTAATTTATTTTGCTTGGTAAATGATGGGCTCATTAACATCTGTATAACCTCAGCGTTTTGGCAAAGGTTGTGAAGGTTAACAAAAACCTGCTGATTTATTCTCTGATTGTGAGGCGGATGAAAGCAGCCTCATGAGGAGATGTGGGTGCACTACAAGTCACGAGGATCTTTTACGCGACGGGGTGAAAAGAGCGGGTTAAGGGGGAGGAAAAGGGAGAGATTATGAAACAGTGGGCGTGAGGACAAACACATACTGATGCCTAATGATCCCCTTTGCTTTCCCATGCAGCTGCATGAGAAGAAGGCAGGAGCGTCGAGCAGATTTGGGGAAGCAGCCATTTTAAAAGGCAGCTTTTTTCTGGCTGAGATGAAAGGAGACCGAAAGGCTGATTCACACGACACATCTGCACAGTGTCATGCAAATTCTCTCGCACCACCACCGCGAGGTTAGAGATAAAGAGTTGAACTCTTATTATAGTGAATGTTTGAGCTTGGCGTAGTAATGTGAAAGCATAGTGGGGAAGAGAATCAAAGGCTTTGCCTGATTAGTGACTACTACACTATAGGAAAAATCTTCCCTGCATCAGCTACAGTCAGTGAGCTCAGTTTTCATTTTGCAGCATTCGTCTCATCAGGAAAGAAAGTTTTTACCACATAATAAAGCTTGTCAATTAGACTCAAACAAGAGACGTATGATTGTTTTCAGCAGTAGAGACAAGACGGGGTGGGGTATCTGATCAGGCTTCATGTACGTTAAATTTGACTTTCCCCAAACTTATGTAGGATCATTTCTGATTGGATTTGTTTGATAGTGTAAAGAGAAGGCAGCCAAAATGTCAGCAGGAGTCCCTGGCCAGATTAAAGTTCTATGAGTTAATGATTATTATATTATTCAGTCAACGTGGAATAAAAACAGTCCATACGTAACCTGCATTCCCAGATGACAAAACACACTCTTACTATCGAGCCAATGCAATAAAAATGTACAATGTGTTTCTGTGAGATCTAGAAATATAACATTTAAAGCTTATCTGAAAATGAAGGATATAATGACCTATACAGTTGTAGTAAATGTGCTTTCTTTCCATTTGTATTTACAAACAATTGGGGCTGAAATAAGATGTAGCACTAAATAACGTAACCTCTCCATGAATGTAATATTATAGACAGGAATGCACATCACTGTTTCTCCAGCAGATGTCAGCACTGACTGCATCCCTCACTGGGTTAGAACCACTGCTCTCCCACAGGCAACAGGGACAATGAGCTCAGCTCAGATAAGCGCACATTGCCACTTGTCAAGTTCAGGCCCTTCAGGGGGCCGCCCTATGTAAATACTGGGGTGGAGCTAGAGGAGCGTTGACCTTGATGAGCTTCTGGCAGCAGCTTATCAGCCAAACAAATCTGAGGTGGGAAAATCCTTAAGGGATAGGAAGAGTAGGGAACATTTAACATTTCCTTCTCAGCTGCCTGTTGTAGTTAGATCAGTGCTGACACGCGTTTCCTATGTGCCACGCAGGGCAACTTTAGTCAGACAGCAGCTGGCACAGCACACAGCATATTAGATTTAAATGTAAGCTTTTAAAGTCAATCAAATACAATGTGCCGTCATTCAGAACAGAGCAACTTGTATTGTATTCTATCCTCTATACTTTGCTTTAAAGCAGCACACAGCACCATATTGTTAACCCAGTCTACATGTACTGTATGTCAGGTGTCAGACATTGGAATGAAAATATAGATTAGTTCTTAGTTGGCATGATGATGCTACTGCAAGAAGGAGTCAGGGAGCGAGAGAGATAGAGTGAGAGAGGATACAATGTCAGTATCTGTACTACTGCATCTTATCTTACAGCGCTCAATCAAACACATTCAGACGAGACAACGGCCACGGAGTTGGAAAATGGGCAAAAATCTTTCTCCTTTAAGGTTACAAATAGAATTAGTCTATGTTAGGATTAGGCATTTAGTTAGAGTAAGGTTAGAGTATGGGCCTAAAGAATACATTGTCAATGAGTGGCGTTTGTGCGTTTGTGTGTGTTTGTCAATCCTCCCTCATGAGGGTTGTAATTTTCAGTTTTAGAGCTGTGTTGATTCAAATGTACGATTATTTCGGAGGCTGCAATTTGTAGTTCAGTGCAGCTGTATTATGTTAGACACTGAAGGTGTCTGCTATTCACTGCAGTGACATAAATGGAATGGACAAAACAATGTCAGTCTTACTGTGAAGCTGATGCTATAAAATTCCTGCCACAAGTAGAAGTTACTTAGGGCTTGTCACTACTTCTGAGAAATGTAACACATCTTATATACTCAGTGAGACAGCCACTGCACTGTGTGTCATTCTGTCATCAAGAAAGTGAACATGTAGTTAGCCTCCGCCTGATATTTGGGATAGAAGATTTGTTTGCAGACGTTTCCAAATGTTTGACAACACAGACCTCATGATGGCTTTTTGTAAATGGAAAGGTTAGTTGAATCATCAGATTAACATTTGTTAAGGCTTTTCATAATGAAAAGAAGGACAAGCTATCTCCTGTAGGACAAATAAAAAGGCCACAGACGACGGGCCTCTATTCATTATTAAAGGTGTTCATGTAGTTTATTGACTGAAAGTTAAGACTGTGCTAGTCACTGCTGCATTATGACCATTACTGAATGTTGCATGTTCACTGCTTCAAATGTTGCTGTGTATTGGGCTGGATGAAGGTGTAGTGTAGGGCCGTTGATACAAGGCTGCAGTACTGACAATCTGTCTCATGTGAGGAACAAACAAAGGTTGTGTGTTTTGTTGATTAACCTGACCTTTGTGACTGGAGTTACACTCGTGCCTTAAATAGAAGTAGAGTCCTCCTCATTAATAGCCCACTGTAAAGGGATGCAGGTTGGGCCTATCCATGATCTCCGGTTTTCAGGTAGTGTTGAGAAAATGCAGTGATCCAGCCCAGTGATGTTAATATGAGATGTTGAAATTTTTGGCCCCCAGGCCCTTACCTTTTGCACAGGTGGTCCACTGTACAAAATAGCCTTGCTCTGTACCCATCATGAGGCCACAAGCAGTTGGGTCATAGTCAGTGACAATGGGTCATAATAAGCCGCTTGCCAGACTTTCGACGTGGCCATTTTTTTACAGGAAGACAGTGGTCCGTGATCCACACTGATTCCTGGTGTCCACTGGCTTGTGGCCATGTGGCACTGAGACACTATTACTGAAGCATGGCCATAAAACGCGAAACATGAAATCAAGTGTTAATTAACACCAAACACTAGCACCCCCCTTCATTCTGTACTCCATTTTGTATTACTGCATTTGATGCTGAGCCCCACCGTTCTGCTGTGCTCTCCATATCACAGTGAGAGAAAACAACACCGCTAGAGACGCACCAGCGAGGGCCTGGGTCTGCTGTCGGCAGAAAGGGATCACAGACAGTGGTGTTTTTTTCCCACCTTGTTGTGTTGCTGTTGGCCTGTGTTAAAATAAATAACATTTAAATGCATGGAGCATTAGAGTGACAATGGCTTCTCCTGAAGCTTTGTTGCTATAATACTTGTAGACAAGGCCTTTTGACAACAAGCAACCCCCCACCCCCCACCCCGATGACAGGCAGCTAGATGAGCCTCAGCGAGCTGAGTAACGACCTAATCATGAGCACCCCAACAATAAATAGGCCTTGTTCATAGTCCACTAATCCCAGTCATTTAACTGTGGGGTGGCAGCAGAAATCAATTACTGCAGCTGGGCTCCCAGTATAGGGCCCCGCTCTCTGCTGGCCAGCTGCACACCACACACTCTCAACACCTCTGACCCGCTACACAATTAGATGTAATCATTTACCCCATGTATGGTAACAAGTATATTGCAAAGCACTCTGAATATCATCTAATAAAATAAATATTTTAAAGAAACCAATATTTAAGCAAACACCAAATCGTACATTGAAATGTAGTAGGTTAGAACAGGAGAAAGAACTGAAGCAAACAAAAAAACAAAAAAGCAAAAAGCTACTTTTATTGTATACACAAAGCCATGTTAATATCAAAACCTTATCCTTACAACCTACTTTTACATTTAACTCCCATGCATTACAATAACCACCTTTCAATTTCCATCACAATTACTACTCATTTTGCAACATAAATACTTAGAACACAAACAGATTCAATAAAATAGGGAACATTTATTCAACATGACCCTAATGGAATGCAAAAAAAAATCAGTTTTTTTTAATTTTATGGTACCATGCATGCTATTAAGCATTTGGAGCTCATTTGAAGATCCTCTTGAAAACTTTGTCTGTACTCACACTGGATAGAAACGCTGTTTGTTTGCTCAGAACCTCTGAAGGGCCTGAAGCTCAGTCCATGTACATGAAACGAAACCCGGCTCCTCTCCTCCTAATCGGCACCGGCTGATGCTCGTCCGCTGACGCTCCTGAACTTAAAAAATAGAACTTAGCGTCTCTCAGTCACTATTTTCTGTCCTTTTTTCCTTTTCTGTTTTTTTCTCATAAATCCCCACCCTCTCTCGAGTGCGGTAGGTTAACACTCCTCTCAAATAAAATAGCAAATATAAATGTATCTATATTAACTAGTTAGTTATTTAGTTATTATCTATGTATTTTACAACACTACAAAATATACACCAAAAAGAAAAATGAACCACATACCAATATTGCTACTATTGCTAATATTGATTAACAACTAAATTATAAGCACTTTTTTTTATGATAATTGAATCTGCAGTCAGTTTGCCTGTCTGTCTGCCTGCCTGCCTGTCTGTCTGCCTTTCTGTCTGCAGTTTGAATCTGTGGCACTGATTGTGGCATTTCGTGAACTCTGCAGACTTCAAAGCTGTGCGTATCCCTGCAACATTTACACACAATCAGAGAGAATCGGGGAGGAGGAGTGATTCCTAGAAAACAATTTGCCATCTGTGCTTAATGGCATCGGAAGGCTGTCCACCGACCTGCACCACAGGGAATTGGCCCTGGAGCCAGCGCTTTAATTACATACATAAAGACAGAGTGAGTTACTGAGAAACAAAACAAGAAGCCACACACAGTCGTTTGAAACATTCCTCATCGAAGAATAGCACTTTTTCATAAGTGGGACAAATATTTATTGACTGAAGCTGTGGACGATGCACAAAATAGTCTGCTCGGTCAGAGTTTAGCAACGGAAGACTGGAAACACAATGCAGTCTTTGCTACCATTACAGTTCAACCCTCTGTCTTTCTGCAGAGGCATCTTCTACAGACTGCAGTCTTCATGATTACCATAATACAAATGAACAAGACTGTCCTGCTTTCACTGGACACATAGACTGTAAACATAACTCCAGAAAAACTTGATTTGCATGATGACAGGAACTTATCTTACACTTTGTTCACATTACAAAATATTCTGCAGGGATATAACCTGACGTGTGATTTCTGATCAGTTTCACTTTGACCTCCATTTATAGTACAATTACATTATAATTAGTCATTGTTCTCTCTTTCATTAAAGCAGCGAAGAAACATGCCTCCAGTGATTTCTATGCATAAGATCAATTAAGTAATCAGACACTCAGCATTTATTTGGTTGCTGATCAGTCAACATTTTACCAACACAAAGTGCAGATCACTCATAGTTTTCTCTCTTGTTGTTGTAATTATCTGGATGTGGACTATGGTTTAGCCTTTAGGGGTGATTTTGGGACAGCTCTAGTCTGAATGAACCCAAATGCATTCATGACAGAGCACAGGGAGTGGGCAACACTAACACAAGTAAAAAGTAGCAAAAGTAATATGTGTTTATCAGTTTAGGTCTGAACTGGTCTTTTGATTGACCCTGAAATAAGAAGTCAAGAGACTGCATACAGCATAATTTATAAAAGCAGCAGTCACAGTGACAAGCTGTCACTTACTCTGAACATTTCAGCTAGGACGTTTTAAGAGCTTGTGTTTGTGTTACCTTGGAGATGTGATTATTTCACAGTGGCCATCAATCTGTGAAACACAGCAACAAGAAAAAAAAAACAACCGCTCCCTTTTTACTTCCCCTACTAACAGTAGAGAGAGAGAGACGCAAAATCGCCATTAACACATGCTTTAAATGAAAGTGTCTTAAATCATAAGGAACTTATCCAGATAGGAGTCATCTGAGATAGATGATAATCTGATAATCTGATTCATACCCAGGCTTTTGTGCTGGGTAACCCTGTACACTCCTGTACTGGCACCCCCACAGTGGCACAGTTTATGTTATACAGTGCTAATGCGGGTGACGTTCAAGGCCTTTAAGATGATGTATTTATCAGGTATTTTATGGGGCTGGCTAATATTGTTTTTCCACAGCAAAACACACACATAAAGTAAGTTGGGTCAGTGATATATTAAAGGTGATGGGTCAGTTTGAGATGTCTTGGATCACAGTAAACACTGTGTGTCTTTGCATGGCCTTACCTCACCAGGGTCTCTCTGCAGGAAACTGATTGCTAACAGGTTTCGGGTTTCTGTAATTGGGGTTGGGGAAGGGATTAAAGAAACCCTTACTCTGGAGAGCACTGATTGTTTGCCATGTATAAAGTACTGGAGGAGTGCAGTGGGTTGAAACGAGAGATTATTCAATGCAGTGGTGCGTTCTGTTCCAAAATATGTCCCCCTAATCTGTCTGAAATCAGAATAATTAGAATAATTAGAAGCGCTGTCTTCTGTTACCATAACAGTTAACACCAGAGAGACATTCCTCCAAAATCAGATGAGAGTAAAGGAGGAATCAATGCATTGTCCCTAATCTGTTTCCTCTGTGTAAACTACTTAATTACAGTATTAAGTTCAGTTTGAAGCAGTGATGGGGTTGGGGCACTGACACAGCGACTCATATGATGTACGAGTCGGTCGTTGATTTACAGTGGTCTTTGACCACCTCAACAGCTTTTTGAATTGTGAATACAGTTCATTTTTATTTTTTTAACAGTGCTAAATGATATGTTGCTTTAAATTGCAATATAGGGCAACGTGATGCCATGAGTGTAATTTGGCACCTAGACACACCTATGGATCGTGGACAGCCATTATGATGATTTGTTTCCATGTAGAGTCACTCAGGCAAAGTCTTTGTTTAGTTGTTTGACCAATCCCTGTAAGTAAAGGAGGGGATGTGCTGACATGCTGCTTTTCCCCTGTGACATGTGAGTACAAACAATGTGTCTTTTCATTGGATTTCATTGTGAATAGGTTTAGAACCAGGATTGATTCTGGATCAATAATCAAACGCAGTCAAAGGATTTTCACCGCTGGCCTGAGACCTGTGTATCTGATCAGTCTGCTGTTTACCTGACAGTGGTGGTTATGTTCACACAATTCTACAAGCAGAAAAGCTGCTGCAGCTAAAAGTTGATCCACTACATTAGCATAACAGCATTTTAACTTCCTTCCTTCCTTCCTTCCTTCCTTCCTTCCTTCCTTCCTTCCTTCCTTCCTTCCTTCCTTCCCTCTCTCCCGCCCCCCTTTTGCTTTGTTTGTCTTGTCTTTAAATCCCTCCCCAGCCTTCATTCCTCCATCCTTCCACCCTTTCATCCATTACACACTACCCTCCAGCGCGTGCGCGTACTCTCTCTCTCTCTCTCTCTCTCTCTCTCACACACACACACACCCTCCAGCCTTCTATTTACTGTCCTTGCCAACTGTGTGAAGAGAACGAGTGGAGAGATACCCAGAGGCTTTCTGCACCAAGCTCCTGTGTCTCTGTGATGTACCACAAATTAACCCCCGTGTCTAATTCACTAACGGTCCATTTGATTGGCTGCAGCGTGTGTGGAGATGGTGGGTGGTGGCCAGCATCAGCCTATCCCTGAGCAGAAGTTCCCTCAGGCTGTCAGTGAGCAGCATTGCCATGGTGATGTCATCCTCAAGCTGTGAGCCCACCTCCATTGGACAAAGCATACTGATTACTGGAGGAGAGAGGAGAGATCAGTGATGATGAATCTGATGATTAGGCTACAAGCCGTGGGCAAACTGATGCCAGATTTTCATTCTCATCAGACCCCCAATCAGCTTCCATACACAGTCTGCCAGAAATAGACCTGACATGACTTCAGGTGGTGTGGCTCTCTGCGTTCTCAGGTGAAATCACTGATTTGTTCATCAGACTGAGAAATAATGCAAAACAGTAAAATTACAATAATTGATAATCATATTTATCTCTTTTGTGGTTGGTTTATTTTGAAAACCTTTTATAGGCATAATAGAGGAGTAAAGGTTCACAGCATTTCTTTGCTGTTTAAAGCAAAACATTCTAAGGGCCAAAAATTACTGGCATTTCACCCTGATATGAGTTGGATATTAAATACAGATTACACTGTTTTCACAACAACAATCAGACATGCAATTTCATTTTGAAAGAGCAACATTAATGTCCTGAATGTCCAAAGAACATGAATATACAAAAAAAAATGATATTAATGTTGTTACATAATAATAATGTTACATAGCTGATCTGAATCTACACTGATACTACCATTTAACACAAACCAGTGACTGGATTATTTCATTTAGTGTCATCAGGAATAAACAAGTATGTATATTAACACCTTTATGCATTAATCTGATCACACAGCAAAACACGCCATTTGGATACATTGTTAATTGTGTTAACTTCTAAATTCAAAAATAATATTCATTTTATAAATGTGCACAACATACAGTATTTCACTAAACCATATGTTCAGTGTATGATTGTGCTCCTCTGTAGTACATCACAGAAGATACAGTTAACTGATATGGTTTCTTTCAAACAGAATTTGCTTTGTTCTTTTAATTTTCAGGATTTTTAGTTTAAGAGCATTTCTAGAATAAAAATGGTTGTGTATATTTTTGACAGTTTTTTGAATGTGTAGTTTTTAAAAAAATACTCTTAAATAAGATTTGAATGAGGAAATTCATTTTTGAGAAAAAGGGCCTTTAGTGCTTATTATTATTTATTCAGTGACAATGGAAATATTAATAGAATTATTTTGTTTAAATTACAACAGTTGGATAAACACTGCAATAAAATATATACTAGTTTAATAATGAATTATTTTTAATCATATTTTACTTTTTTTAATCAGTATCACAGTATCAGCAGTTACACACACAGGTTTGAATCTTCCCCAGTTGACATTATTTTAATTCAGTATCAACCTCAAATGTTGAAATTAACCTATAAACCTTTAAAAAAGACTCCTTTGTCACAAAAATGATTCCTATTGTAACTATGTTAGTTCTATTTTCTTTTTCTGTTAGAAACCATAACAATGATTCTACCAGTTTTCCTATGTAGTTGTCCTATGGTCAGACAGTGAGTGTGTTCATAGTGAATCTGTAAGCAGGAAAGGCTCATCTGGTAATCTCTGGCGACTTGTTTCTGTCATTGCTTTGTCATCATTGGCCAGATGACACTCATGTCAAAATGTCCTATGGGAATGTGTGTCTGTTTCTCTCAGTGTGTGTGTGTGCATGGTGTGTGCGTGCGTGTGTGTGTGTGCATGGTGTGTGTGTGGTGGGGTTGCAGAGGTTAAGGGGAGCTAATTTCATGGCTTTTTATTTGCGTTGGTCTCAGGAGAGAAGCTCTCTATAAGCATTGTCACTTCCAGCTGGTTCAAATAGGACAGACAGGACAGGACCACCATAAACAGACACCACAGGCATGGCCTCAACCGATGATCTACCTCATTTGGTTATGTATACTGTATGTGTATGTAGGTATATATGTGTGTGTGTGTATAGCTGTACATTTATATGTAAATTTATATTTATAGTTAATTTATATGTAAATGTATGGCGTGCGTAAACAAGTGAAGAGAAACAAAAAAGCACAAATGCTTCTGTATTAGTGCCCTGGTGCAACTGACCAATAAACATGGAGTCACGATCTGGTGGTTCTGTATCAGGTTGGCAAGAGTTAGCCAGGTGTTTCAATCTGAACAGTGAGCTATGGGACATGTGGATTTAGATTTATGGGGGAATCATCAGGAGATGAGTGGTATTAGTGGTAATTGTGACAGCAAACATGATGATGACCTTTAATGAGCCTAATGAACAGGCATTTACTTGGTGATTGAGGAATGTCAATATTTGATGTGATCAGAACATGTCACCAACGATTGTGTGTCAGTGAATGAGAAGGTGGATTATTTAGTGTATATACACTGCATATACACACAATACAATGTACTGTATGTTGTATTGCATTTGTATTGTAGCTCTACTTTTGTGAGTCAGGCTTTCTTGTATAAAATATGCCTCTTTATTGTCTAAGTACATACACATAGTAACTTATGATGTCTAACGTAAGAGTCCTGATGACAAACGAGGCCATTTGTTTATTCCTTTCTGAGTGATTATGCACAGGAGTGAGCACATACTGATTTGCTGTGCCTGTACTTGAAGTTGATTTTTAGCTCAGCCAAATGCGATGATTTTATTCTTATTGATGAAGGACTGAGGCTTTATTTGAGTACAGGAAATTTGTTTTCATGTAAGAAAAACCAGATCGTTGTATATTCGGTATGAAGCCCGGTTTCTTCTAGGCTGTAGTTCAGACATCCATCCTAGATCTTTTCACTTTCACCGTATATGTTATAATAATGCACAGGGAGTGTGGGTGACAGTATGTTATTTTAAGATGGTCTGAAGAGATGGCATTAATGCACATCAGTGATTTCATGTGCTACATGGTTT
This sequence comes from Trinectes maculatus, assembly GCA_016785345.1. NCBI lineage: Eukaryota > Metazoa > Chordata > Actinopteri > Pleuronectiformes > Achiridae > Trinectes > Trinectes maculatus. Next base: position 249,106 of record JAFBJQ010000319.1, read on the forward strand.
GTCAGTGTCAGAGAAATGAAGAAGTCAGAGGGTGGCAGTAATGCATCTCAAAGTTATTAACCTACAGCCATGAAACAATATTAGAAGAAGATATATTTTGTCAAAATGCCATGACATTTGCATTGTACACCACTTTTTCCTAATGGATCAGCTATTTTAATATTTTGTTTTAATGATGCTCAAACCTTTTGTCTGTGTCTGTCTTTTCCCTGCAGGTGCACCAGCGGTCAGCAGAGCGCCTTCTCGATTTGTGCTGCGCCAACCGGGGAACTTTCATCAAGGTAGGCCAGCACCTTGGTGCTCTGGAGTACCTGCTGCCCGAGGAGTACACGTCAACCCTGAAGGTGCTCCACAGCCATGCTCCTCAGAGCAGCATGGAGGAGATTCAGCAGGTCATCAGAGAAGACCTCGGGAAGGAGGTAAGTCAGAGTGAAACAATGTTACCAGGCTGGGTTGGGTTATTATGCACAAAGCAGTTTCAAGTCTTCACAATAACAATAGTCTAAACAATAACTAAAATGATTATCTGTCCAAATGAATCAGTGCCTGCTATTGTTAGGAATGAACATAATGAGATTTTCATGGTAGATTTTACATTTAATGAACTACATACTCAGCGTCTGGGAGCCCTGTCAGAGTGAGTGCACCACAGAACACAGGAGAACAAATGTATTCATCTTCTCTGTGTCAGAGTGTGTTGTGTCACTCACTGAATAGTAGGTGTCCACATGTCCACAGGCTGAGATCTGAGTGTTACGGGTTAAACGCAGTCTTTTCAGTGCATATGTCTTCAGCAGAAACCTGGAGAGCTTTAAAAAAGACTTAATTTCTCCAGAACTACAATATTATTTGTGCACACAGAAATATTGTAGTACTAAAAACCTGTCCTGAGAAGCTTCTAAAAACACAAAACACATGCCTCTCTACTACTTATTACTTTTTTAGTCACAGTTTGACTGTTTGATTTTGCTGCCCGACACACTTAGTGACAATAAGAGCCTGTGTTTGTTTCTTCCTCTGTGCTTCACAGGAAGCAGGAAAAGGGGCAAATAAAGCAGAAGTGATATGACTTCCATTCTGTCCTTATTTCATTTCATAAGCAAAAGTCTGGCTCCTGATGGAGCTGTTAATGCCGCTGTTAGCACAGAGCTCTCAGACTAGTTGTTATGACAGCCTTTTAGAGGCTGCTGGAGGCAAGGCAATTGTTGTGTTATTCTCAGACACAGTACATTGGTCTTCTCCCTCTACTTCCTCTCTCTCTCCTTCTCCCTCTCTGTCTCCCTCTCCCTGTGTGTGTGTGTGTGTGTGTGTAGCTTGATATACGCAATAAATTACATCAGCAAATATGTGAACAGTGAACAAATAAGGTTCCACAGTCGGATATGGAACAAGATAGACAAGAGAGTGACACTGTGACATACAGTACATCACCTCAGCCATAAGAGGTTTTTTATTTTGCTGCCATGCAGTCTACATTAAGGATGTTGTGTCTCTCATGTGTGGGTAACGTTTCACATCAATAATTCTAATGAAAAGATTTTATTATGTTGTGGATCTATTTTTTCAAATGATGGACGAGAATGTACATCATTTTATTTATGAGTAAGTGAGGAGGCCCTAGAACAACATATTGATCCAAGCAGAAAATGGCCAGGTATCATAAAACGTGCCCTAAACGTTCGCCTCTTGGGCTTCAGCACCATACGAGCGTGACAAAGATCTGTGCGAGCGATTTAGCTACGGATCACTGGATGGTCTCATTTGAAACAGTGTAAACAAAGAAAACACACACGAGCCGTTTGAGTGGATCCCAGGAGGTCTTTTTCCAGCAGAGAGGCTCAATGATGAGTGTGATGTTCATAGAGCGGTCGATGGGCTTTCACACTACAGTGTTTTAAAGGTCTTCACTAAGCAAATGTTTATGTCATTCTTTCACACCTTCTACAAAGATCTACAGATCTAAAGACATGGCTGTGTCTTTGGCTTTTTTTGCAAGTTGATGAAACAAACAAATTTTGTTCCAAACAACAATTTCAGTGTTTTTTCCATAGTGATTAGATCTAATTAGAACTTTAATTTGTATGATTTAATGATGAAATCACTTTTACGCATTGATACAGTCAATGCTGTATTTTAGCTTAACGATACTGTGTCTGCTCAGGTAAAATTACTGCGTGCGACAATAGGAAAAGTTCATTTATAGTGTGGTATAGCCTGTGTACAATGTTCTTATCAAGTCATGTGCAGAAAACATTATTTTCTCAACACAGCATTAAAGGAGGGAAAAATTGCAGTCAGAAACATATGACTTGCACTTGTCTTACCTGAAAACGTAAGCCACAGTCTGAATGCATATGCCACCAGCTTTTTAATGTTTGCTTTCCTATTCGCCATATGGTAATATGCATCAGCTCCGATATCGTTCAGCTCAGTGTACACTATGAATGTGTAATCACAGCTTTTGAGGTCTCTGATTGTTGGAAGCTCAGCTGTTCTCTCTGCCAGCAGCCTCTGAACTGCAATATCTGATACTCCATGCCTTTATAGTAAAGGAGAAAAAGCTCAACCACTCTCGCTGACACATTTACATACATGATGTTTGATGTTTATGTGAATACAAATATCTCAAATTAACCATTTGTCAAAAAACCTTATTATTCCAATTATGAATTAAATTTTTAACATTTTTCCCTAAAGGAAATTTAACCAGCAATCACCAATTTTCCCATAAGTGGTTCCATATTCACTGACTTTGACATTAGAAAATCTGCACATCTTCATCAACTTAATATGCTGAATTTGACAAATGTTACTGCTGGAATTAAAACAGCTGTGAAAGCCTGGCCAGTCTTACCCTTATCTTGGATGGGCAGAGTGAACCTGATAAAAATGATCATACTACGAAGACTTCTCTACTCAATATAAATGTCAGATATACAAATGATATTTAAGTCTGTTTCTACATAAATATGGCATTGAAAAAAAGTGAAAAATCAAATTCCTGCATTCTCACAAACACACAGAGCTAGCTCTATCTAGTATTTTTTTTTATTACCGCTGGACTTGACTTATTTACAGTTGATACATTGTTTCCTAGAATTCTCCACATTGGCTCCTGGTGTCACCAAATTTCCATATTTAGTTATTTGTCAGGTGATATTTAACTCCATACAGATATTAAAATGATATACAGGGGGTCCTCAAGTTACGACGGAGATCCGTTCCTGAGAATGTGTCGTAACCGAATTTCGACGTTACTCGGAACATACATTCATTGTGCCATTGTGCATACATTGTGCCACTAGATGTCGCTATAACACCACCCTACAATAAGAGTTTACTATGGGGAATTGCCTTTTGTCACTGTAGGGGTTGATATCGCGAGTGTAATGACGATTCCTTTAGATTTCTGATATCAACCGTGTAGACCCTGTGTTGTGAATAAACCTACGGTATTGCCACGATCCCGAACGCATCTGTGTCCGTGTGCATCTCCTTACCGGCTGCCGCTGCACCCCCCGCCAGCTGTCCATGTATGTCTGTATGTATTTATGGGGCAAACCGCTTAAGCCGAAACGAGGAAGTTCACGGGAGATGTGTCGTAACCACGAAAACGACATAACTCGCGACCGTCGTAACTCGAGAACCCCCTGTAATTGTATGTGGTGCATTTAAATTTTGGTATTCAGAACAGAGCGGTCACAGAAAAGTGTCCTCCTCCCTTCATCCAGTGATGAAGAATAAATTCTTCTGTCTGGACAAGGGAGATTTTTCTGTGTTTAGCTCTGTAGACACTACATATTTATTATCTGCAACTTTCCTGATCAACATGTCAGGACTCCACGTGACAGCTTTTTGTTTCCAAGCATCATACAAGAGTTGTGATCTTTTTTTTTTTTCATTGCAAATTACTGTTCTGGTGTTTTTCTAACGTGATGAAATTAAACTGAAAATTAAACTTCTTACAGCAACTTACAAATAATCACATTGCTGAATGTTACAATGTCTGTTAAAGAAAATTAAAGTGGAGCAAGTGGAGATACTTTCTTTAACTTTAAAAAATTATTCTTTTTAGCGTGGCATATCAAAATTCAAAATGATTCTTTACCTTATTCCGTTTTTTAATGTTATTTTAGTATTTTATATTATATTTTATCACATTTCCCATATTACAGCTCACATCAAACCAGTACATTTTAATAGCATCAGGTCACTGTTTTTTTTCATCGTTAATTGCATTTTTTTACAGTGATATAGAATATTAACTAAACGCAGTTAGTTAGTATTCTCAAATCTGAGTTCATTAAAAAGTGAACTCAGATTGCTTTCCTTTAATTCAAAGCTGCTGCAAGTAAAATGTTTTAGAATGTTTGTATAATTAAAGTGTGCATTCATATTTAACATCTTCCTGTATCTGTACAAGTCAACAAAGAAGGCAGCAGTGAATCAAGCCGTTGCTTTCAGGGAGGCAGGAGAAGAAGTGACACTGATGAGCAGTGCCAGGCAGTTCTGGAAATGGGAAAGCAGTCTCAGCATCATTTCCGTTCCACTACACATGCTCCTTTCTTAACACACATATTCGTTAGCATGTGCACTGGATGTATGCGTAGCCAGTCGATAGTAGTGTGTGGTGCCGTGCTGTTTTCGGCACCATTTGTGGTGACATATGTATTCCCACTGTGCGTGGGTTTGGAGAGCAGCCTCGCCATAGCTCTGGCTGTCGTTTCCCCTCTGTAGTGAAAACGAGGAAAGGCCAGCATGTGCAATATGTCGCTTTTACCAAACAGAGTCTGGATCCAGCCTGAATATCGCACTATATTTGTAATGAGGCATAACAGATGAAAACATGAGTGCATCATGGGTACTTGGTGTCTTGTCAAAGCAATGTGGCACGATTGTCTCTAAATGCAGGGATTCAGGAAATGGCAGTCAGACAAAGATACTTTTCCTATAATGTTTGTCATTGAAGTGTACATCTGAATGACGTGACGAAGAGACAGAGCACATACAGTAAACTGATGCTTTCCTGTAAATCGTAATGTCATCAAGCCATTTTGTGCCAATGATACAGTACTAGGACTGTCAAAATATACCAGTCATGAGAATGCTCATTATGTCAAGAGACAATGATTGATATGCATATTATATAGTATTAATATTATATGATAATATTTTTATACAGCTATGGCCCTCTTAAAAGTGGGTTTTTTTATGTGACAAAGTCGTTACCTAGTTAACTCTTAATGTTAATGATAGAGTAAACATCATAACTCTAACATTATGTTTAATGTGTCACACAGATCACACAAAGAACAGATTTCCTATAGATATTGTGATAAATTGTTATCAGGAATACTTTTGGTCCGACTAAGTGATACTGTGACAGACAGCTCTACACAGCATAATTTAAGTAAATCATTTTGAATGGAAAATGTACAATATTAATAAGAAAACTATGCCCATAATGTACATATTATTATAAAGGCCAAAATTTAAATCTAAATCTGAGAGTAAGAGTAAAATTAATTTAATGAAGTCCTGATGACTTTTCTTTGGTTGTCAGTTTTTAATGATAAAATATTGATTACTGCAAATGTCCCATATTTCCAAATATAATAGTTCTAAAAAATAGTAGTAATATTAACAGTACACCGAAAAACAGTGATAGAAGTAACTGTACCTTTTCATATCGTCTCTCTGTAGTAGATATATGTTTGGAAACTGATAAATTCAAATGACAGTCGCCTAATAATAAAACTTAGTGGAATGAAAACAGGTTGAAGGGAAACTGGGAGCTGAGGAACAACAGCGAATTAAAACAGAGGATCAAAAAGCCTGGAGGCCTTTATAGGCCTGTCTCTAGTGTAAGTGTTTCAACTGAACAGACCCAGTAGAGAAATTACAGTGTGTATATACACACTCCCTCTTTGTTTTCAGAGCTTGGACCTTACAGTGAAACAGTTGGACAAGGATGTTCGAGACGTTGATTTCCTCTCGTCAGTGAAGTGATCTTTCTCATTGCTTGTCGTCTCTCATGATTTATGAGTTCTCATACAGCTGAGGCTGCCGCCAGCCGCCAGCATCCGAAAACGGCCACCAAGCCACAGACACCAGTGTGTTGCCATCCAACTGTGAAGCCTCAGGGACCACTTTATTTGTGCCATAACTCATTTCAGGGACCGTATGTCACTGCGGGTCTCCCTCCTGGGACCGGGGCCCACACGCATACATTACCATGTTTATTAACTCCACGGCTGAGATTAACATAAGCAGGAACTGGGTGGAAGGTTTGAACCTGAGGCTTCAGGCCAGGCACTGTTGACACAACTAGAACTGCAATCTTGCGTGACAAGAGGTTTCGACTGTCAGTGCCAGCTTTAACCTGTTTTTCATTTATTATGTAAAAATGATAACATAATAATCGTTTCAATTTCAGTGGGATTTCTCAAATTCCAGCTGTTGCTTAAAGTGACAGGCCCATCTGACAAATTATACGTTTCCTTAACCTATGAAAGCACTCTCTGCAAGTCAGATCCCAATGGTGACTCAGTGGTCGTCATAGTGGGAGGACACTGGTGGGTGTAGACAATTTCATTCCATTTAGCATATTTGCATAATGAATAACTCAGCTGGTCCCACACAGGATCCCGTGTCACTTGCATAATGTATGATCTGATGGCATCTTCTAGAGGGCTCATGTTCAGCCTTTACCTGATGGGCCAACATCATGTTCAAATTAGCCTCTTTTTATGTTTCACAAGGTACAAACAACAGGGGGATTCCCCCCAGCGTACTGTTTGAAGTATGAATATGGAGGAAGAGTTAAGAACGTGCTAAGAATACGACATTTTAGAGAGACACGATTACAGTAGAAGGCCTTTGTTTGATGGTTTTTCACATTGAAATGTCTGAATATATTTGTTTTAGTTGTATTCTTACATTATACCAAACATCTAGACATTTTCAAACCTATGTAAATATCATATTGCTTGTGCACATGCATTAGTGTTCTGATCATCTGCCAAAAACATCCAAATAGCCTTTTGTGTAAAATCGTTATTATACTATTTTTTTTAGATCTTGGTGTATTTTAACTCTTGTCCAGGAACAAATGAGACACTCGTATATCAGCTGAACAATCTCAGCACAACAATGGTTTAATTAGTAAGTTGGTTTGTTTTAGAGAGGAGGAGGCGTCAGCACCTGGTAAATACTGAAATGGAAAAGCTGACTGCAGTTAAAGCAATAATCCCATGCTACTTCACAAGGTCGGGCCATTAGTTATTGTTTTGATTGAGAGAACACAGTGTCAGAAACTGTTTTGTGCATTTATGTCATGATATGACTGGCATATCTGGTACACACACACACACACACACACACACACACACACACACACATACACACACACACATGCTAAGCAGCCTCCGGGTCTTATAGAGGTTCCAGAGTGTACAGTAAGTCTGTTGTAATGACTCCAGGTCCCTGGGGAAGTCTCTTTAACATTCAAACCCACACACTAATTAATGTGTGTGTGTTCTGCGTCCGTAGAGATCCGTGGAGGCGATTGTTGGACTACCTCTGCTTGGAGGACGCTTTTTAAAGTTAAAAACAGAACATGGCCCCTATGACTGGCCCCTAACTCAGTGATTCCATGGTTTTCCTCCACATTATCTCCTCTTATTTTCCTCTCCATGATATATTGTGATCACTACAGTATTTCCTGAAAGCCTCCTGTTAGGAATAAGAACGGAGACAAGGAGGCATTTATTGTAACACTGTATACACCCTTTTTATAAAGTAAAATGAATTAAGCCATCTTACTATCATATTCATATTCATTTATAAGATACAGTATTTTGTCAGATGTTATTGAACACAAATGAAACAAAATCATAATGCTCCTGGCTGTTACCTGGGCTGAGTTATTTTAATGATGGGTAGAGAATTTAAAACAGCATTGTAAAGGAGTTCAGGGCAGTTGATCACGTAGAAAGGTCCGTTTGTTTAAAGCACAAGGCTGACAGTAATTTATCCTACACTTCCTGGCAGCAGATTCCACAAAAAAGATGCTTGGCTTCCTGACGCTCTGGTTGTCAGTTTTGTTTCCCACCGTGAATGTAAAGGTTCTAAAATGGTTCACAAACATAATGCCACCCTAAAGACATTATAGTGTGGATTTTGTGTGTTTGTCAGCAGATTAATCAAATTCTGGTACTCTAGGGTGTATTTCCGGCCATGTATCAGTGCATGTTCTTATTCAAAAAACTCTCTCTCTCTCTCTCTCTCTCTCTCTCTCATACACCACTCTAGTTACACTCTTGTCTGCAGGAAAAGATGTTGTTAAGTAGTGTTTAGTATGTGTAATGACTCATCAGCACAGGACTCCATTGATCCTGACACTTAAAACAGCTTATTTGATCCCATCGGGAGCCTCTGCCTTTCTCAGCTTAATGATCTCTGAAAAGGCCTTAACCTTCTCCCCTCGCACTAAAATGACTTTGCCACTGTTTGACTGCTGCCTAACAAGATCCCATTCAAAAGAGAGGCCATACTGGAAAATGAACATTTCTGTACAGTACTGGATTACTTCTGACATCTGCATGAATCAGCTTTATTTCAGACGTTTTGCACGTGCCGGTGTCATTCTGTTGTTATGAAAGCTTCAGCCTAAAGAGGGGAATTCAACTGAACATGAAACAGTAACTCCTAATTCCAGTGCCACATGCTGTACAGGTCAAACTGCTGCCATTTGTTTAAAGATCAAGCTTTAAAATTTAGTCTCAGGGTCAGTGATTTGACTTATATGTCAGTGTGTGTACTTTCATGCCTGTATAAAGCGCTTTGAGTGACCCTCTGTCTGAATGCTGCTATATAAATAAACTTGTCTTGTTAAGGTCAGACGCTAGCTCACAATATGAGTCATTTTGTCACAGTATCACATTTCAGTCTTCATTGTTTGAAATTCTTGGAGGGAAAATGCAGTATTTACCAAAAAATAACATGATAAACAGGATGGTGAATGTCACGTTACGTTACGTTACGTTACGTTACGTTACGTTACGTTACGTTACGTTACGTTACGTTACGTTACGTTACGTTACGTTACGTTACTTAACTTACGTTGCGTTGCGTTACGTTACGTTACGTTACGTTACGTTACGTTACGTTACGTTACGTTACGTTACGTTAGGTTACGTTAGGTTAGGTTACGTTAGGTTACGGATCTACTTGTGTCACAACCAGTCATACTTGGCCTTTCTCTCTCTCAATGACAAAAGTCATTTGTTGATGTGTTGTGTACATGAAGCATCCATTGCACTTCTGTCCATCCCTGGGAGTGGGATCCCTCACATGAGTCTCTCCTGGAGGTTTCTGCGTTTTGTCCCCTGTTAAAAGGTGTTTTTTTTGGCAGTTTTTCCTCACCCTTGCTGAGGGTGTAGGTCAGAGGATGTCACACCCTGTACTCTTTATTGATTGATTGATTGATTGATTGATTCCTGTTTGCATTTGACCATATTCAACAAGAAGAGCTCCCACTGCAGCAGCGGCAGACCCGCTAACCACACCTCCTTCCAACAAGGCCTTTTAGCTTTTCTTAGCAGCGTAGCCTTATATTCTCTGAATATAATGTAGATGATATCATGGTGTCATATTTAACATTTAAACTAACAATTCTCATGTAGACAATTTCATAAGCCTTATCATTGTGCTTTGCATGTATGTCACAAATTCAAAATTGAGTTTCTAACGTGGTGAAAGCAAAATATAATCTACACATATATATGTTTTCTCATTACATATTCTCTAGTAAATAGAGCAGCTGCATGTGGAGTCACTAGACATGACTGTCTAGTGGAATTAGTGGAAATAAACATGACTGTGAAATTTGTGAAACGACATACATGGAGGATCGTCTGGCTGAAAAACAAACAAACAGTGAAATAATGTCCTGCCCTGTTTCTCCCTGCAGCTCAGGTAAATCAAGCCACTTCTTTAGAATTCACTGGATTGTTTGTTTAAATGCTTTTCCCCGTCCGTCAGTGATATGGCTCTTTTTCAGTCTGCTACTTCTCTCGTGTCTGATCACACATTCTCCTGGTCACACAGAAGTCGTACCCAGTCTAAACCATCACAGTGACATCATCGTACGTCAGTTACTTCACATTGGGTTTCAGTCGATTTGCTGTGTTATTACCATGACATAACTAATTCACACTTTTCCAATTGGGAATACGGAGAATTAATCTAATTTTCTGTACTTCTGCATGAACACCTCTCCCATTGTAATTTGTTTGGCCTCCTTCGGTTGTAATTCATCCAGTAGCTTGTTAATAGAGATGATCGGATTGATGATCGCATTTTTCTCCCCCTCCCATGCCCCATTCTCTCTCCCGTCTCCTTTATCATTACCGAAACCTCATTTATCCTTTGCTCTCTCTCCCGCTCCTTTCTTCGCCATTCCTATCTCTGTCCGGCAGCTGTCCGAGTTATTTGTCTCCTTTGAGGAGACGCCTCAGGGTACGGCCTCCTTAGCCCAGGTCCACAAGGCAGTGCTTCATGATGGAAGAACAGTGGCTGTCAAGGTCCAACACCCCAAAGTCCAGAGACAAAGCTCCAAGGACATAGTGGTGATGGAGGTGAGGATGTGTCTGTTAAGCTTCTTTGAAATAAGTGAAGTAGTGTTCCTGAGGCTCAGAGGTCTGAGACGCAGACTGGTGATACGCTGATGCCACAGCACTGATATGTGTTAGGGTTAGGGTTTTTCACACTACTGGCAAAAAGTGCAAGAAAAGAAAAAAAAACGAAAAGGGAAAACAGAACAGGTCCACTATCTGTCTTTACATGGGATATGTTCAAGCACATGCTGACTTCACCTGTGTTTTAGCATGTATCAGAGGCTGATACAAACCAGCAGTAAACCTAGCAGTAAATGCTATCCTGACCTTTTGTTGCAAGAGTGTTATTATTTTTTCATGTATATGTTTTTTGCAAATCTTTCCCTGACCTTAAAGAATGCCTTCACATTAGTTAACAATATTCACAGGCACTTATATTTATTTTTTATGTTCACTGTAATCATTTTTTTTGTTCAAACCCATCATTTTTCCTGTAGCCGTATAAGATTTTAACTGCTTATGTATAGAGCGGTTTAACAGCAATTTTCTGTCCTTATACCTAAATATGCGTAATGCAAAATACAGGTAGTGAGCTAGAGCTAATGCTCACATTAAATATCAGAATCTCAGACTAAAGTTTACAACATCTTGTTGAATCAATAGCACAAAGAACTGAGTCTGTTCTAGATCAAAAGTGAAATGTTGTTATGGTGTTTCTCTTGAGTTTATATGTTCATAATGATATTAACTTGACAGTGAGTCTGAGCTCAATGTATTGTCATGTAAAGGTTTTACTTAGGGCCGTCCATTGGCTCTTCCCTGACTTTGCCTTCATGTGGTTGGTGGAAGAGGCCAAGAAGAACATGCCGCTGGAGCTGGACTTCCTTAATGAAGGGCACAATGCAGAGAGGGTGGCCAACATGCTGGCGCACTACAGCTTCCTCAAGGTACACACAAACATACACAGCTTAACATGGAGACATGTTTCTGCTTGGCTTCCTTTTATGACAAAAAGCCTGGGGAGTTAACAATGGGATTTTATTTTGGACGTCTTCGGTCCCATGTGTGCCCACATTATCATAAACAAATGGTAATAATCTGAGGTAGGCTTTTTTATTTAAGACCCAAATATTCAAAATGATACTGAATGCAGTTAATGGAGGTCAGACTTTATGGCTGTGTATGACAGTGTCCTCTGAGCCGCCTGTCGGCTCATCCACAATTCTGACAGAGCAGGGTTAGCTGAACAATGCAAATCATACGTCCTTTACGAGTCAGAGTCGGACTTTGTGTCCATTATCATTTAATTTCCTTTTTGTGCTTTTCCTTAATATGTGTCTTATAGAATTTTATTAACTCAGGTGAATGTGAGAGTCATTTCCACAGGCCTTCCTTTGTGCAGTATTCTCTTCTTTCTTATTGGCTTTACTTTCTGTTGTTCTTCTAGTTATATACTACTACTACTACTACTACTTCTACTACTACAACTACTACTAGTACTACTTCTGCTACTACTACTACTACTACTACTACTACTACTACTACTACTACTAATAATAATAATAATAATAATAATAATAATAATGACAATGTATGTTATTATTATCATTGTGATTATTAGTATTCTGATTATGATTATTATTTTAATAACAACAACACCAATAATAATAATAATAATAATAATAATAATAATAATAATAATAACATCTGTTATGATGATGATGATTATTATTATTATTAGCATTGTAAAGACAGATTCCAATCATTTTCTTACTGTGTTTGAATCGTTATTCTATGAATTATTGATCTGATTGAACCAGGTGATTGATAATCAGTCAGTCATTTATCATGGGACAAGTGCAGCAGAAACTTTGAGATTTGAGATTATAAACATACTGCTTTGAATTTTAAAGATTGTTCAAAACATATTTTGTATTTGAATAGCTGCTTCAATGGCTTTTGCATTTCTTTTTGCTGTAAATATTTTTAATAGATAATAATAATAACAATAACAATAACAATAATAATAATAATAATAACATCTGTTATGATGATGATGATGATGATGATTATTAGCATTGTAAAGACAGATTCCAATCATTTTCTTACTGTGTTTGAATCGTTATTCTATGAATTATTGATCTGATTGATCCAGGTGATTATAATCAGTCAGTCATTTATCATGGGACAAGTGCAGCAGAAACTTTGAGATTTGAGATTATAAACATACTGCTTTGAATTTTAAAGATTGTTCAAAACATATTTTGTATTTGAATAGCTGCTTCAATGGCTTTTGCATTTCTTTTTGCTGTAAATATTTTTAATAGAGTAGAGAATAGACTTTTAATAAAACTTTCTGCCTTAAGGTACCCATGATCCACTGGGATCTGTCTACAAAGAGGATCCTGACCATGGAGTTTGCTGAGGGGGGGCAGGTCAATGATAGAGACTACATGAAAAAACACGGCATCAATGTCAATGAGGTACTACTCCCTGATGCTCTGCCTGCTCCCTGTGAGCTAGCGTGTATGGTAACACAGAGGTTACACAAACTAATAGATTATTGACTGAGAATCCAGGTTCCCCCTCTCACATATACCTACACACATTGTGCGTCTACACAGTTATCTGTCTATAGTCTGGTTTCCCAAGTGTTAAATTGTGTATTATATTTAATGTTTGCTGTTTGAACATCATTTTTAATGTACCGTTTCTGCACAGGATACATTCAGCTACCAAACTAAGAAACGATCACTGGTACTTTGCACCGCCTACAGCCTAAAGCTTAAACATGTGTCCGTAAGGTCTGTCTTTTAACCTGTGTTTGTTTTATACCCCAGTGTTTTAATCCAATCAGAGGGGCTATTGATCCACAGATCCACAGTGCGTGGAGCACACTGCGGGACAGAACCCGCAGAGACTACCTGTTAAAACAGCACACAACTGTCATTATAGACAAAAGATTCCTTATTTAAATCTAATAATTAGAATATTTATAATAGTCACTCAAAATCAGCTGGAGGAAAACTTGCAAACATGCAGAGATGATATGAATGGGAACAAAGAGTTGGCAGCAGTAAATGCTGGACCATGTTGCTCTGTGTGGAAGCACAACATGTTGAGGGAACCAGATTCTCAGATGCTCTTTTTATTTACGTTTTCTTTCATGCTGGTAAGATATGACTGCAAACAGCGAATGGCTTTTAATCATAAATCTCATTAGTTCTAGTGTTTCAGTAGATCCTTTTAAATTTAATATAAACTTTAACAAGGATATGCTTTATCTTTGTGCATAGTTTACAAAGCTCTTTATATTTATATAGTGTTATGTGTGTATAGATTACCTTCCACTGATACCTGAGAGAAGCAGTCAGAGCTCAGACATTGGGTGTGCATGTGTGTCATATACTGTACACAAAAAAGAACAGAGAGAGAGAGAGAGAGAGAGAGAGAGAGAGAGAGAGAGAGAGAGAGAAAGAGCAGCAGCAGCAGCAGCAGCATTGTCACCATACTTCTTGGAAACTATTAGATACTGACTTTACCGATCAAAGCTTTACAGAGAAACTGTTAAGCTCACAATGGAGCTTCCTCACAGGCAAATTCTCAACTCAGATTTGCACTTAGTAAAAACAGCTGTCCCAGATTTGATGCCAATCTAAAATTTTTGTATATACTGTATAGTCTGGAGCGACATGGATGTAATGACCAAATCCAAATCCAAAAAATGGACTGTTATTCTCGGTTTCAGCTGCTATTTGGACTTGATTTGGACAGCTCCTCACTGCTTTTCCCACAGATCTCAGAGAACCTGGGTAAGATGTACAGTGAGATGATCTTTGTCCATGGGTTCGTTCACTGTGACCCACACCCAGGCAATGTGTTGGTCCGAAAGTGTCCCCAGAGCAAGAAGACTGAGATTGTTCTGCTTGATCATGGCCTGTATCAGGTGGGAGATCTTCAGCCTGCCCAGACATAAGGAAAACACCATTTGCTCCAATATTGCAACCCATTTTTCATGCTGCTGCCTGAGGCCTTGAGTATATAGGTGGAGCTGCAAACAAATAGTCCAGATGCACACACACACACTCCACACACGCACACACACCACCTTTATTAGAGCTACAGCACGATAAAAGCTTTTTGATAAACAGCTCATTTGATGTTGTTTTTAGCGGAGTGCTCTGTGCTGTGTTTGGATTGGTTCACCTCAGCCTTAATTAAGGTGCATACTGTATGTGTACCCTCATGCCGTGGGCCGACACACACACAAACACAGACATGCTTTTTGATTGTTAACGCACTTGCTTTTACAAACACCCACAGGTCTGACATGAGTTTGGTTATTGCTTGTTCCAGTATTATTGAAGAGAATGTAGTGATAAATATGCTACTCCTTCATCTTTGACGCACACACACGCACACGCACATGCACACCCCTCAATCATAATGGCACCATTTTATTCCTAATGACTTCAGATCTCAGTAGTCATGTTTGGAGTAGAATTTTAATCAACTCTTTAAAATAAACACATACACTATCATTTCTTTATTGTCAGTAGGTTGTATGTGAATTTTGTTGAATATGATACAGGGTTCTTAGTTGAGGAATTAAATATCTCTTTATTAAAAAATGTATAAAGAGAAGCAGCTAATTATCTTTTGTCATTTAAGTTGATCAAGATGTCATTGTAGTATAAGAGTGAAGTAATTGTTACATAAACATACAGAATACAGTATTAATATTAAGATTTTGATGATTACTGATGGTCTGTGTACTCAAAACACGGTATGTTACACATATAGAAAACATGAATGCATTTAAACATCCAGACGGGAAAACTTGACAGTAATAAGCAGGTTAAGTTCAAGGCTAATTCTACAGTATCAGACCACTTAAAGTGCAAATTTTTATGAGGGTCTTCGAATATTAATTATTGTGCATGAGAATGCGTATTTAAGGAAGATAAACTCCTAATCAAATAAGACACCCATTGACCCATCTAATCCTCCAGACCCTGGAGCCTGACTTCAGGTTGGACTACTGTCGACTGTGGCAGGCTCTGATCAACGGCAGCATGTCTAAGGTAGAGCGCTACAGCCGCAGACTGGGAGCTGGAGATCTGTACCCGCTGTTCGCCTGTGTGCTCACCGCTCGCTCATGGACCGCTGTCACTGGTGGCATCAGTTCTGTACCCATTACACATTCTGAGGTATAATCACACACACACACACTCACTCATGCACTGATATACATTTACAAGTTAATTCACAGCATCACAGAAATAAGCTGCTCTCGGCTCCATCATGTCTCTTTTCTTGGTGAGTGAATGTCCTCATACTTTTGGCTATGTAGTGCAAGTAATCAGCGCACAAAGAGGCCCAGACACTGACACTAAACTGAAACATAAATGTTGATATGGCTTGGAGTTATTTTGTTTGTTTGTTTGTTTTTAGTATTTGTTTTTTTTTAGTATCTATCCAAAAAATTCTGTTTGTGTGTCTCAGTATCTATCTTACCCACGGGGGCTCCACAACGCCATCTGTTCTCAAGAGCAGTTTATTTATACCTCTCTCTTATGCAACATTTTGAAGCTGGCAAAAGTGTTTGTTAAAATGTGCCACCCCCTCCATCATGATGGGCAGGGCGCGGCAGAACTGTGCGTGAATAACTCCACGTGTCTTTTTTTGGGCTGTCTGAAAATATATTTGGGAAATCAGACAAAGTCCAAACAGAAATACTAATTAAATGTGTTTTATTAATACAGTTGGGTTGAACTGTTTACATATGCAAAAATCGCCTAGTAAGCCTTTTATACAGAAACATATGTCATACCGTACCATACTGACACGTGTATAGGTCTGGGTCAGAGTGCTGTTTGGTGTCCCTTGCCGCCTGCTGTGTTGGGAGACAACAAACAACACACTGATGATGGAGTTTTCTTAGAGAATCATCACTGTGTGGAACTAAAAGGCAAATTTGTTCTGAAAATGTTTTTTTGATTAAACACATCCTCTAGATTTGATGAGGACATTTCATGACCATATTCTAATGACATGCTACACTACACTACTGCTGTTTTGTTCATGTTTCAAACTACATAATTACAACAAAGTAAAAAATTAATAAAATTAAATCCGTGAAGCACACCGCTACCCTAATGTTAATAATATTAAAACTAAAATTAATGAATCAATTGGCAAATAATATGCAAACTTTACATATAGTTATATTGCAAACTTTCTTTTTCCTAGTAGCACACAAATAAGATACAGATCAATATGAAACAACAAGAGCTTCTGTTGATAATGTAGCTGATGCTCCTGGCTGAAGGTGCTGTGTCCCTCCATGCACATGCACATGTACATATGCGTGTGTGTGAGGTTCCGTATGTGTGTGTTTTGTCGATGTGTGTATATGAGAGAGAGCGAGATATAGACGCATTGTGATTTCATGTGTGCTTCCTTCAGTTTCCTCACAGCTCACTGATTTTCCTCTTTCTGTTCATTTCCTGTCTGCTGCTCTGCTCAGCCTCCACTGCTTACTGCTCTTTAATTTCACCATCTGAGGGGCCCCTCAGACATTTTCCTCATGGTTCCCCTGTGTATCACCCCACTCCGTACTGACAGTGAGGACCAGTTGATGTATGGCACTGTCAAAATGTAAAGTTTGTAAAAGCAGCTGCACTTCTAGGGTAAAAGTCTTTTTATTTTTTAACTTAAATAACATTCTGTGACAGTGTTGGTGTCTGGCCTGACTTATCTCCAGTCTAGCATCACAACACTCATTCACATTTTGCCTGGAACCTCTCAGTTAAGGTTTGATTTGCAAATGGCCGTAGGCGTGAGTCACAGATCCAAGTGCCCCAGAGTATACAGTTAAATAGATCTACGACTAGCCACAGCAATGAAAAGAATCCAGACGCTCTCACTTGTGTTTAATTAATAAACACTGAGTAATAAGCAAAAGATTGACCTCAAGATTCAAGTGGCCAGAATGAGCATCCACAACAGAGATACTGTGAGGCATCCTGAGGGAGTGTCGGGTCGAACCAGTACTCCAGGCTTGATGGGATTATAAGTACATGATAAGGAATGTCGTCATGGTATGGCCACACAGCAAGACTAGTATCCTGATGGTGTATAGGTGGCATGCAGGTTCACACACACACACACACACACACACACACACACAGCTTAAAATAACAGTACACACACACACACACACACACACACACACACACACACACACACACACACACACACAGCTCTTTATCAGAAAGCTTAAAATAACAGTCAAAAAACAAACTGGGTTGTTGCACATTAGATGAATTTTGTGTTTTCATCTGCATCATGGTTTTCCAGTGTGAGAATGTGTGTTTTTTCTCCCCTCTTGTGTTTCTTACTTTAGCTGACTTGGAAGCACTCCCATCAGCGTTTCTCCCTTGCGCGCGCGCACACACACACACACACACACCCCACACACTTACAAAGAATATTTGTTGACTGTGTAGCACTCTGGAGTTAAGAAGACATTTGAGACGTTTCTGTTGCCATAACCACTCATCCTTTTTGCCTCGTCTTTCTTAGTCCGTCTGTCTGAAGTCTCCTCTCCGGTTTCCTTTGTCGACCCCTCACTTCAATATGTTCCCTCTCTCCACTGCCTCCTCTCCATCCAGCTAATGCATGGATCGGTTTTAACTCCTGCCTCTAACAAGTGAGGAGGCATTCCATTAGTGTTAATCCAGTCGTGTGCAGCAAATGTTGAGTGCTTTTAGAGCTGTGGCTGTTTTTTTTTTCTACCTTTCTTTCAGACAGTTTTTAATGACTGCCTCAGTTACAAACAGTGAAAAACAGAGTGCCTAGTTCCAAATATACTAAAATATAACTGGATGGTGTTTTGACTATTGTATCTTTTGGGAGCCAAGTCATGACTTTCTCTGCTACTCTGCTATTTGAAGGCCTTATTAATGTGCATTACAGGGTCCCTGAAGGGACTCGGTGTAGAACAGGACCCCCCCTGTGAAGAAAAGAGTGGTGACAAATGGGGAGACGTGTGATTGTGCTATAATGTAATGAATCTATGAAATCTTTCTGTGATTTGGCAGTGAGGCACCTTGTTGTTTGCCAACAGCCAATAAACAACAGAAGAAGAAGATATCAATTACTGTTGAGAAGAGAAGACTATCAACAGACCAGTTTCACTTGCAAAGCTGTATTCATTATGCATGTTAGTACATGATTTTTATAAATTCCAATCAGTCAATTGAATTTGACTTTGCCTAGTTTTTTGCTGTAACAGAACAAATTGCTGTAACAGAGATCAAATGACAACAAAGCTAAATGTTTCATTTCCATAATGATCTGTCATGTCATATAATTAAATACAAATTGAGTGTAAGACAGACCATGTACACTATCGTCACCAATACATGACAAACTGCTTCAGTGTGTCCAGAGACATGAGAGAGTTCCTTATCAGCATTCCAGTGCCAACACGGGAAGTATCTGTCTGTTATATGGGGAGTGGGGCGTCTATTTAATTAGCTGCCTCACCAGCAAATATCCAGCACCCAGCTCCTCCAGAACAACACACGCCTGACACCTTGAACAAGAAACGCCCAGAAATTACCGCCGTGCGCTATTCATTTAACGCCCTGAGCTCAGTTGCATTCTTCTGCTCAAAATGGCAGTAGAAGCAGCAGATTCTCCAGTCGATGCTGATATTCCCTTCTCCCTCTGTCTCTGCCCACTGTTCTCTATCTGCTGGCTGCTGAATGGAATCATTCTGCCAGCTCTCTGCTACACTGGGGAGAAAAGAAAAATCACCAGCACAGATCCCACCCCCCCTCCAACTGCATTTGCGTTGCCTTTTGCGCAGCCTATTATCGCATCACTCGCAATACAATATGTCCTTATTGAAGCTTTCAGATGCAAATGAGAGTACTGTCGCCTTCTCTGTGTCCTGCTGACAGCTGTGAGGCCTGCTAACCAACCTCCTATAATTGCTACTAATTGTTATTCCCCAAGCAGGAGCACTTCAGAACACCCAGCCCCCTGTTATTTGGACTCTGAGGGGGTGGGGGCTGGCAGTTTGTGATGCGGCATTATGTTGTATGTTTATGTCTTTAGCTTGGAAGCACTTGGTTTTGATTTTTTTTTTTTTATATCTGGCATGAACATGCACATATCAGAACAGTAATGGTTTTTAATTGGTTCTCACCTGCATGACCAATATGCAAATTCACATACATTGATACATTGATATTTGTAGCATAAAATGGTGTATCTCTATGAACTTGTAGAAACTATTAATCATGGTCCGGAACAAAATTGACAGTGCAAATGAGTACACATTCACATACACACTGCTAAAACTATGGGTCCGTATGCATCTCATCTCTGAGTGATCAAACCTAAGTGTGCCTTGGATGTATTCAGAGCTGTCCGCTTGTGATAGAATCACTAAAACGTGTTAATGACAGGTATGTAAAGTGCCCGATAGAGATGGAGATGGATTCCAGGTGCCCATGAACAGGAATAATACTTCTGCCCTCCACTGATTCTAAGTGATGTCGAGAAAATTGCAGTGCTGATGTCTGCTGTCTTTCGTGACACTGCATCATGCAAATGTTTTGTATATATGCATCTGCGCAGTTTTTCAACTTGCATATATGATGCAAATTTGCAGCTGTTTACATCTTTGTGTTGATTTTGCATGTAATCATACTGCTGGAAAGATTTGTTTCACATTTGGCTGGAACCACGTGGTTTATAATGGAATGTGTTGTCTGCCATATGGACGTGCTTTTATAGTTGGCAGTTGCCCTCTTCAGCATGAAGTCTCAGACTTTCAGATCTTCTCTTTTATGACATCACCAGTAAATATGTTTAGGGATATATTTACCATCGAGGGATTTTGTAAAGTATTGTGGTTGTGGTGGCTGTGGTCAGTGAGCCAGCATGCTAATCAGATGGCATCTGGTCACAGATAGTTTTATTTTTGTTCATAAATGAAAGTAAAAATAGTTCATTATTGCTATCTGACAATGTTTTGGTCACCGCCGGTCCATTCTGTGATCACATATTGTACTGAATGACTTTACATAGTGAAACTGTATAACTGAGACTTGACTTGTTCTTATTTTAATCTGTCAATCTGATAATAGCGATGTTGTCAGCATTTTATCAGTAGACTTTAGTATGGATGAAGACCACCTTAAAACACCAGCTGAACCGAGGTGTCACTTTGCTAAAAATATTTTCACCTGAATATTTTAGCCTTGTTTAAATCAGTATGTGCTTTATTTTTTTGTTGTTTCGATTGTCTAAACAGACATTATCAGTTGGGTAGTTGTTATATAGTACCAATAAGTAATCTTGATACCAAAGCAGATAATCTTACACTGAACCCATTTAATACTGAAATCATATGAAAAACACTGCTGCAATGAAGCCAAAATAACAACTGTGTATTAACAACTCTGTCCCCATGATACTATGTGTGTGTGTGGGTAGAGGGTAATGTAGTTGAATCAGATGCTGTTTGCTGCGTCAGTGTGTTTGTTGACATCACTTCCTGTGGGCATGAGACAAAGACAGACAGACAGAGAGCAGAGACAGAGTTTATCTGTGTCATGTTGTTGACTTGCTGTCTGTCCCTCTCTCTGCCTGTCAACCCTCTGTTTATCTGCTCTGACAGCTCTGACAGTGCTGCTCTCTCTCTCTCTCTCTCACACACACACACACACACACGCGCACAAAAGCCTGTGAAAAACTTTTGACAACCCGTGTTTTTACACAACATATGTAAAATTGCCTGGAATTCTGGTTATTTGGCATGTGTTGTAAACATTCCACTACCTCATTGTGTTTGCAACATATGTACAGCCGTGTGAAGAAGAAGAAACATCTTTATTAGTCCCACAAACGGGGAAATTAATTCTCTGCATTCCTCATAGGCTACATCAGTTACAGTATATGAACAGCATGCACATGCAGAGCAGTAGGCTACACCACCGGGAGCAAGTTCAGGGGGTTAAGGGCATGGCTCAAGGGCCCAAGGTGGTGGACGGCAGCGGACATTTTTGGCCAATCTGGGGTATAAACCAGCAATCTCATGTTTCCAAGCTTGATTGGTCTGGGATAGTGGCACGTCGGCATTCGAACCAACGACTTCCGGGTCCCAAGCCTGATTCTTTAGCTGCTTCGCCACCACCTCCCCAAAAGTTGTGTTGGCCCGTACGGGGATCGAACCCGTGACCTTGGCGTTATTAGCACCACGCTCTAACCAACTGAGCTAACCGGCCTCACGTCTCCACAGCTCACATCTTTTATTCAGATACTAACCGTTCTACAAGTCAGCGTACACACATGTTGATTCGACCTGTGTTGGCTGAATTTATTGCTCACAGGACTTTGACACCGGAAACCAGGTTCATTCCTTATGTTATCTTAAACTCATGTTTGAAGTCATCAAAGCCACAAAGCCACCGGACTGAGCAAAATGCTCTGATTGCTGCATGTAGGTATCACATGTGAATGTTTTTAAGCTGACTTTCTAAATTTGTTTGACACCGTGTTTCTTTGTTCAGTTGTTAGAGTTGATCAGTTGTCATTTTCATAAAGTCATTTTGACTGGCTTCAGTGATACCAGTCAGACCCTTACATCAGACCCTTACATCAGACCCTTACATCAGACCCTTACATCTCGGATTTGTTGGCTGACTCAGATTTGCCTGCTCTTTAATAACTGTTCCCTCAGTTTAACCAGTAAGACCTACTCCCTGTCTCCATTGGCAGGATGTTGAGATACGGACCAACGCAGCTCTGTACCTGCCCCAGATCAGCGAGCTCTTGAATTGCGTGCCCCGTCAGATGCTGCTGCTGCTGAAGACCAACGACCTGCTGAGGGGCATTGAGACCACCTTACAGACCAGAGCCTCATCCTCCTCCTTCATCAACATGTCCCGCTGCTGCATAAGCGCCCTGGCCAGGTCAGACCGATGACCCGATTTTATCTTGGTCCAATTGGACAAAAAAGAATAACACTCGAGGTTGTGCCTCAGGTCTTTGACCATTATTTGTTTACTTCTTTGCAACAGTTTGTACTGTATGCTTAAAAACAGAAGTCTTATTGCTTATAGTACAAAATCCAGCCTCTCAGGGAAGTATTCTTTACTTACACGTGTCTCCATAGAAATGTTGAAGAAGGTGAAATGTTGAGATGGGAAATGTGTCAGAACTAAAGCCAAACAAAGCGGACAGGCGAGTGGCTTTGGAAGACAAATTGAAATTTGCCACGACAGTCAGGGAGAGGACGGATGTGGACTGTCACTCCAGCTCACAGCTGATGGCTGAGGGACAGGGCTGTGGACGCACAGAGGGTCTCCAGTCTGGTGCTGTTCCGCTGACAGTGGTGGAGCATGTCTGAATGAGCTCATCTTATAAAATATTAACCAGATGTTGTGCTATGGGTCGTAATGTAATAGGGGCATCGGGGGGGTCCTGTGGTACCACCTCCACTACAGCCGTGTACACACAGCTGCTCTGTTTCACTGGCTCCTCACTTTTTCCCCTTATGTTCATGATATTTCAAAAGGCCAGACAAAGTTTATAAAGATGAAGATAAAGATTCACTCTTTTCATAAAAATCACATTAACCTAAAAACCAAACCGGTTCTCTTCGGTTTGGTTTCCTCCTGATAAATAGAGACACTGTTCGACTGTGGGCGCAGTTATAGGACTTCACTGTGTCACTGTGTCACTGTGGTCAGTGATTACAGTGAAAACAGGCGGCTGGATTAGTGGGAAACTGTAGTCAGGTACATGAACTGTGGCAAAAACATTACATAAGTCAGTTCAAATGTACTTTTAAAAATATGCATGTGTTACATTTTAGAATTTAAGAAACTTATGTAGGACGTACACAAGCATCCTCATGTTGTGCCTAACATTTTCCCCTGTTCTCCTGACGGTCCCACTGACAGGCACAAGAGGAGTAAGGCTCAGTCCAGGAGGAGGCGTTTGCAGATCAGGCTGGCAGAATCTCTCAGCCTGTGCCGACTCAGTCTGTATGAACTGTTTTTGTGGCTGAAGGGCTCCATGATGGTGCGCTGGCTCACGGTTCTGCTGCCTTTCCTGCACTGAGACACACCTGGACGTCACACCGCAACATTAACAACTGGCCACGTTCATCAACACATTTCAAACAGACGACACACCAGGTCACACGTGCACAAAACGGTTCCACTTATGTTGATGATACTTTTCGTAGCTTTTTATTTACAGGATTCAGGATGTTGATGTCTTTGAACACGGGGAGCAGCTTTTTCTTTTACTTTTATTTAATGTAGGAACAATCTGTAACATTATTGCTTTTTGTCATAACTCCGCATATATAATATTTAAAACACAGGTACCATTGTACGTGAGACCAAAAGCTCTGTATTCATAGTCCATGACTGGACACATACTGGGTGTTTGGATAAACTGCAGCTAATCAAGAAATCTGTGTATGAAGATTTACATGAACTATTGAAGGATGTTGGGGGTTGTAGTCGGGATCTACTGTATAGTTTCATCCTCATAATGTCCATCATGCTGGACCACTGATTCATCTCTGCTGCACAGCAAGATACCTCAGAATGAAGTTAGCTTCAAGTCAGATATGATCTGGTGCTATAATTTACATATAGTGTTGGTCTCATTGATGTCACTGTATTACAACAATGATATTTAACCATGTTTACCACTTAGTTGTTCTGTCGATTTATTTTAAATACGGTACTGTATGCTCAGTTCCACAAGTACACCAGCTTGTGATGCTGTTGTTAGTTCTTTCTGTTGTGAATTAATTGTTTGTCCCTGATCAGAAATGAGCAGTTATATCTTTAACTTTTTTTACTTTCCAGCTTCACAGGTAAATCTGTCTCACACATAAATGTTGCCAAGTTCTCATGCCACTGTTAGAGTTGTGTAGCTTTCACAAAAGCCCAGCCAATATTGGTTTTTGGTATCCATACATCAGCTGATATGTGCTTACTGAAAAATGATCTGTGATTCCGAAGATGCTGTTGACAAAACTGCTATGAAAAAGACATGGAAGCTTGATAATTGACAGTTTAACAATACATTAATAATCTGATCACTTCTAAAAAATACAGGTGTCATTCAGTAATAAAATGTTTTTCAGTAATAAAAATAATGGTGTTCTCAGAAAACACATGACTACAGCCTGGTTAAATGACAAGCATTGTATATGTACCTGCTTAATGTGAAAATGGCTACATTATTTGCAAGCCACCTATTATTTTTACTTTGAGCTTGGGCACTTTCAGGAGAGGTGTTGGGAATATTGCAGTTTCTGTATGGGGATGTACTGTTTGTTACACATCACTCTATTTGTGTCAGAATTAGCACTGTAAAATAAACACATTGTACAGAGCTGCAAAAACCACACAGTGGAAACAAAATGGATTTGATGAGGCACCTGTCAGAGTGATGATGCTAAATGAGTGACAGAGATGAGATGTTTATTAATGATGTACTGGACTGGGATTTGGATGTTTTTTAAAAACCTAAAGGAAATTACTGTGTCTGATGCAAATGTTTTCGAATGGAGGAAACACTGAGTGTAATTTACACCGTCTTTTATTCTAACTCCCAGAGCAGAACAGAACAGGATGGACATTATTTATGCAACTGGATCAGAATGTAGTGTGTGATAATAAACAGGAGCAGGAAAGAAGGTACACAACAGAGACGAGCTGTAAATCTGTGGATTAGAAGAACAAAAGAGATGGGAAAAAAAATCAATGTTTGTAAAAAAGAAAAAAGCATGTACGAGTGGTGAACAATTAAAGATCTCAACTTTTTTATTTGACTCGTTTCTTGTGTGCGTGCGTGTGTGTGTGCGTGTGTGTGTGCGTGTGTGTTGCTCCCTGTGATGGACCGAGGCAGCGCATGACAACAGACACCATCTGGGCACAGACAAGATGAAATGTATAGCTTTTAAGTTGTCCAATCCAGACCCTGAATATCAGCCCCTCGTTTCCAGGCTCACATGCTGTAATCCCTGCAGCAGCCAACCTCTCTCTCTCTCACACACACACACACACACACACACACAAGTCAGCCTGCTGATCATTTGCTTTTCTGTGCACTTCATCCAGCCAAAGTGCATAATTGCAAAAACATCCAAGAGGGGTGAGAGTCTTTCTTGACTGCAAGTTGCACTGCCACGCCACTGCAGTCGGTCTTCTAACAGGATAGTGGCTGTGCTCATTTACAATGCCCCGT
The DNA here is from genome assembly GCA_016785345.1 of Trinectes maculatus. Taxonomy (NCBI): domain Eukaryota; kingdom Metazoa; phylum Chordata; class Actinopteri; order Pleuronectiformes; family Achiridae; genus Trinectes; species Trinectes maculatus. Next base: position 275,022 of record JAFBJQ010000319.1, read on the forward strand.
CAGGTGACGTGAAATTAGTTTCACTTTTGTGAGTATATCCTCCACATGTCAGGGACACATTCTGGGCTACAACTGGGCTGATAATGTGTGACACTGTAACACAAGCTCACCTACACACACAACATAAACACTATTGCAAACTTCTTCCTGTATTGGTAATAAAATATAACATTTTCATCATCATCATCATCAACAACAACAACACAACCTGCTTCTGATTCTCAGCGCAGTGAAAGAAAGAGCACGAGAAAGTGTGTGGTAACAGTAGTTGTGTTGTACAGTCTTTATTGTTAGTGTGTGTGTGTGTGTGTTTGTGTGTGTGTGTTAGCCACCGGAGGAGCATCCATCTCTATCACGCGGAGCCAGCCAGGCCTGCCATAGCTAATAAGAACAGCTTTCTCTTTACCTCCTTCAAAATGAGAAAAAGAGAAGGAGCACTTTGACCATCCCTCCCTCTGTCCCTCCCTCACATCACCTTCACTCCCTCTGCGGACGCCGTCCGGAGGAGGAGGAAAGGTCGCACACATTGATTAAGTGGGAGTGCAAACACTGTGTATGTCCCTGCTCCTTCTGCCGCTGAAACCATGATACGCAATAACACGCAAAACTATAAGAACATAACAATGTTACAAGTCAAGTTTATACTATAACCTGGAATTATGCTTTACAAACACTGGTAATATTGGTCATTTTATTACACTGTTAAACATCTTTAATAATCTTATCATCCACAAATACAAAGCAAAAACATTTTGTTTTAGACATTAAACCTGTGGATGAAAACAACATTGCCTGTCTCTTTAGTGGGGGTAACAGGGTGACACAGTGAGTGTGTGTGTGGTAAGGCCACGTGTGTTGGCAGAAGATGCCGGTGGCCTGCGCTGCAGTGTGGGTGATGGCAGTGTCATTGTTCCTCTGTTCCAGTGCGTTCTGGGTAATAAATGAGGTGTCACAGTCGATTGGCCCACGCTGTTCACAACACCAGCACAGACCCGAGTCTGCCTCACACGCTGCTGAGGTAAGTGCAGAGTTAAGTGTTTCTTTTTTCTCCTCCTCCTCTTCCATCTCTCTCTCTCTCTCTCTCTCTCTCTCTCTGTCTCTCGCCCCCCGGCTCTGTGCTTTTTATTCTCCTGACAGAAAAGTTCACTCGGCGAGGCCATTTGGAAATGGTCTCTTAGTTACAGCGACGTTGATATTTTCCTCTGATTAAAAATCCAATATGTCGCTCAGTGTGGCCGGCCTACAGCATGATGGATGCGATGCACTTTGTTTGATTTGAAATTTATAGTAGAATGAATCGATGGTACACTTGCTGTCTGTCGGAGGGAGCCGAATGAATTGATTCCAAAACCACGTTTTAGCTCAATCATGTCCACCCATAAAAAAACACATGTTCATGCAGACAGCAGGTCTGATGCCTGTGTCTCTGTCTGTCCAACATGTTGGTCCACAGCAAGATGTTTTGAGAACCACTGGCCAAAATGATGTGAACTTTTGTTTGGATGTTTGCAGCACACAGAAGATGAATGCTGCGTTCACTGCCCCCCCAGGTCTCTGATGACAAGAATTGTAAAATATTATATTCTACATGCTACAGAAAAAAGAGCCTTTCATTGCAACTTGACATAAAATCACAGTGGCGTTTATGAAACGTGTCAACAACACATTGTTGAAACAGCATCCTATACTTTGGTACACTTGGTAAAAGCCATTACAAACATTACACACTGACATAAATCCTCAACATTAAGAATACATAACTATACGTTGTTATACATATTACACAAACAAAAACTCACACCCACATATAAAACAACATCATTTGTTTATTCCCATAAGAAAAGACTGCAAACTTCAACAGAATACAGAACTTATGACACACGCAGCAGGGTGAGGGTTGGAACATATCAATCCTATATGACTGCATGTGTATAGCAGGGCTGCCTCATGCGCTGCTCAGTGGCCATGCGTCGTGCTATGAATGCTGGTTGTTGTGAATGTTAAACCTCGGGGTGTGAGAAGTGTTTATAACTCTTAGGTAAGACTGTGTCAGCCGAAGTGGCTCAGTGTCGCCTGAGGCTGTCCAGCCTGAGTCTGACACTGACGAGTGGTGTGACTCTGCACCAGCAGTGACACAAAGCTCACAACCTGCTGCTGATTAACCCAGCAAGAGGAGCACACCTGCACGTAATTCTCAAACAAAGCAGCAACGCTTCAGTCGGTTGGTTGTTAGGAGTTATTTTCTCTGCAATTGTTGATGCACACTGATCAGTGTATGTGGTGTTTAAGATTTCACTGTTTGAAGAAAGACTGTGTGTTGTGTTGCAGGTGAGGGCGTGTAGATTCACATGATGTAAACAGTCGTCTGTAGTATACTTCATTCTCATTTAATCATGCATCACGCATTAACTGTAACGGAGCCTAACTCATAAACCATGATTGCCTTTGATCAGATTAGACCAACATCGCCTCAGAATATATGTGCACACCCCTGCATCTGCTAAAATGCATTTTCATGCTTTCTCTCATGTTAAAAGAAATGCTTAACACGTGGTCTCTTACCATTAACACAATAATAAAACCCGTGTAATACATAACGAAATGCTATATATTCTGCAGGACCAGGATGATAACCCACAAAGTCAAATTCTTCATTTTGGTTTTATATCATTGTAAAAAAATTTTTTGGGGGGGTGGCAGTAGTTGGTGTGGATAGGTGCTTCCAGAATGTTGTGTCCACAAAAACACAAACCCAGATTCACAATTGACCATTGATTGGTGAATATGCAGAGTTCCATTGCAGGTATCTACAAACAAATGAAGCCTTAGTTTAATAAATCATTATACAGAAGTAGGTCATCTCACTTAACATTGAATAAACAATAGCTGTTAAACAAGCACAATGATGAATGCACAATATGCAGCTCAGGAGAGAACAATTCCAGGCCTGGCAAACCAACAATTGTGAGCACATACATATATACTACCTCTCAACTAAACACATTACCCACCAAACTATCTTCAAACAAGCTTCTCCTTCAGGGAATCTAGGACTGAGGTATTTAGCCATACATTCCGATGTAAGGAATGTATGGCATTTTCCATGGTCATGGAAAATGTGGAAAGCAGGAAGAAAGCTGTCTTTCAGTGCTGACTGAAACACACACAGAGCATTAATCAGTGATCATCAGTTGTGTCTCTGAGCTGTGGAGGTGGACCAGGAACAGACTGACAGCGGTTTTGAACAATAACATTATTTATCTCCTTGTCACTATATACACTAAGAATAAAAAACATATCATTTTATATTTTCAATTTATGACACAGCAACAGAGACAGGCAAGAGCAGCCAGACAGCTCATCATACAGTCTGTCCACCTGTCTGTTGACATTTGCTTTGCTTCCTGTCTGTGCGTCCTTTATGTGGATTCTCCTCTCGTTCTCATTTGTTATGCACACAACACTTTATTTAATAAGAATTAGAGTCAAAGTAGCATCCAGGCGACAAGTAAAGCTCCTCTACGCGTTTCACTCTCCTGTGACTGAGTCTGTGTCAAAGTGCCTCCATGCATTTCCTGTTGACTGCCATGTCTGTGGAGGCTGGTTGATATGATTTCACAGCTGACAGTCGCACACCGTGGCAAGAAGTGTGTGTTTATCACGAGGAGATAGCGACTAACGCGTCCAGCTATACACCTGGCATGTGTCACGCCTGCAGTTGACAAACTGGACATAGACAGGTTGGTGAGTCTCTGTATATGTCTGGGAGTGGAGGTGGACGGGTCACTGCACTTCATGGGCGTGAAGTTCCTGAAACCACCTGGTGCAGGTGACCACATGTAGACACATTGATTTATCTGAACTGCTTCCAGTTCTGTCACTGCTGCACATGCACAGTAGGCAGTGTCTTCAGCCACAGGCAGATGTTGGGTAACACTACACAAACCTACACACAATAAATAGACAATTTTAAGAGACCTGGTATGAAGGATTATTTTTGTGTTATAAAGCTGGAGTTTGAATCCACTGTAATCTACTGTTCTTTTGTTGTCTGTTTATCCTATGTAGTGAAGTAACCTCAGTATGTCCAGCTTGTAGCCATCCACCCATGATTCAGCCATCAGCCCATATACAGTGTCAGGAACTGATGATAATAATTGAATTGATTGCTAATAGATTCCAGAGCATGGTCGAGCACAGATCTGTGATGTAACTCTGAGTGTGTGTAGCAGTGGAAGAAATTGGTTTCAATAACGACAGATGGCTGTTTCATGGTCAGCAAATAAAAACAAGTCTGTGATGAGTTGTGTGTCATTTATGGATGTTCACACAAGTCTCCTCAACCCCAAACTACGTGATGTGAAAACATGTCAAACTAGTTTTTATAAATGAATGCATCATGTGACTTGAATACGTAATGTGCATTTGGAAAGCTTCCTCAACTCTGTATATGTCTGGGAGTGGAGGTGGACGGGTCACTGCACTTCATGGGCGTGAAGTTCCTGAAACCACCTGGTGCAGGTGACCACATGTAGACACATGTGCTGTGTGTGTATCACCTCTGTGACCTTCAGTACAGATCACTGTCTGGCCTCTCAGAGATCATCTCTTCTTCTCCTGCCCAGCAGACAGTGTTTAATCAATATGCTGAGACGGAGCCTTTTGGCACAGATACTGACAGAAGGGGACAAAAGATACAGACGCTGAAACTATATTTCCTCATTCTATTTTCTCTTTTCCCCCTTTAACTATCAAACATATAGTTTAACATGATCAGCCTGTCCTACAGATTTGACTGAGGTACCCTAGTAATCATAGAACCACTGTACTTGTCTTGATTAGTCTACATTATTAAAATGATAATAAGCAATGGCTAATTGTTATGTTTTCATTGATTTAGCTGAACTGCTTCCAGTTCTGTCACTGCTGCACATGCACAGTAGGCAGTGTCTTCAGCCACAGGCAGATGTTGGGTGACACTACACAAACCTACACACAATAAATAGACAATTTTAAGAGACCTGGTATGAAGGATTATTTTTGTGTTATAAAGCTGGAGTTTGAATCCACTGTAATCTACTGTTCTTTTGTTGTCTGTTTATCCTATGTAGTGAAGTAACCTCAGTATGTCCAGCTTGTAGCCATCCACCCATGATTCAGCCATCAGCCCATATACAGTGTCAGGAACTGATGATAATAATTGAATTGATTGCTAATAGATTCCAGAGCATGGTCGAGCACAGATCTGTGATGTAACTCTGAGTGTGTGTAGCAGTGGAAGAAATTGGTTTCAATAACGACAGATGGCTGTTTCATGGTCAGCAAATAAAAACAAGTCTGTGATGAGTTGTGTGTCATTTATGGATGTTCACACAAGTCTCCTCAACCCCAAACTACGTGATGTGAAAACATGTCAAACTAGTTTTTATAAATGAATGCATCATGTGACTTGAATACGTAATGTGCATTTGGAAAGCTTCCTCAAGTTGTTTATTACTTATACACTTATATAAGTGTAGGTGCACACAAGGATCAGGCAAGAAATATGTGAAGATGCTCTAACAGAGCATGAATGACAATTCATGTGTAATTACAGAAAAAATCCAATTCATCTATTATTAATCAATAATTATTTATGATTACACAGACTGGTGTGTTAATGTAATTTAGCTTAAACTTCAGAAACATTTCCTATTGTTGTCATGGTCATCTCCAGAGTGATTTATTTGTTTGTGAACTCTGTAAGTGTGTGTGTGTGTGTGTGTGTGTCCAGGGTGACACTGTTGGTATTGGACTTGCTCGAGTGAATTAACATTGCTGTGTAATCACTCTGCATTATGGACCAGCTCAATAACTTGACACTGCAGGTCACTGGCATGTCAGGCTTCTTCTGTCAATACGCGCTTTACCCACACACATGCAGCTGATACCCATCGTAACACACACACACACACACACACACACACACACACACACACACACACACACACACACGCGCACACACACACACACACACACACCAATATTCCTTGCAGGCAGGCATGACTTATATACTCTGAAGTGAGGAAGATAACATAGTGATGTGATCAATAGCACTTTGGTGGCAACCACTCCCTGTCCCTGTGCCCTTAGGATATATATTGTTTGAGGGCAGTAAAAATCCTAATGGATTCAACCTCTCGCTTTTTCTCACTTTATTTCACCTTATCTTTATTACCATCGCTGTCCCTGAGTACTCACTGCTGTAAAATATCCATCTCTCTCTCTCTCTCTCTCTCTCTCTCTCTCTCTCAGAGCCATTCTTTGCCAGGAGATGTTTCCATCCTCCAAATAAGATCCACCCAGAGCTCTGATTTTATGGAAGGGCTCAGAATGTGACTACAGATGAATCAGCATGTATATGTGTAGACTGTGGGAAGTGAGACGGTAGGTGGTTCTGAAAAGAGAGTGGCAGGGATAAGAATGTATGCACAGAGGTTTTTTACTGCAGTAAAATCCGTCAACTTCTGCAGCAGGTCAGCAGCAGTCTGACTCCTCGAGCCATCATCCACACACTTTCACTATGACTTTACTGCCATTCATGATGTTTCATTTAAACTAGCATAGGTCCATCATCTTACCAAGAGGGACGTCCTTAAAATGAGATTTTTAGGGTCCATTTAGCCATTATCTATGCAGCACTTATTTATTGGTGGTCGCAGGAGGAGCAACAACCAGTCCCATGTTGGGTTACAGAGCCAACATTCAGAGACAAACAGCTGGTCATGATTATATCCATGATCAGTTTGGTAATTACTCAAAGGTCATGGCCACTGCTGAGGGCCGGACTAGTGATCACAGTATGATCACTAGTCTATTACAAACCTATTTAGCAGATATTATTGAGTAGCAGAATTTACTGCTGATGTGGAATCACTTCAGTCTAACCTCACTAGGGGAATGACATTCCACACGCCATGTTCCACACACTGTGATCCAGAACGCCATGTTTTTGAGTCAGGCTCACACCATGGCCCAACTGCTTTTGGATCTAAGGCCCAGGCTGCATTATATATAGTTATACTATAACTATAGTATAGTTGCAGTTAATATTATGTAAGAATAGATTTGGGACTGTTGATAAATATTTACATGCTCAATTCAGAATTTGTTGCTTCAGTGTGTGTGAAGCAACAAATTGGTTTGCATGGGACAGTGTGGTATCTCTTAGCCTTTACAGTCACTTCATTCTGCTAAAACCGAGTCAACATTGGCAAACAGTAACAGAAAAACGGTGCATTTTTGCACACTGAAAAACAGTTTCACTTCACTTGATTGGGCTGCGGGTGTCAACGGTTAAAATGTGTGCATTAAAGGTGCAATATCTAGTCAAGTTAAGCTCTACACATTAGATTTTTTCAGCCAGTGGTGGTTTTAAAAAAAATAATTGCCACTTGTAATAATACGCTCTGTACAATCATTGTGAGCATTGCACTCACAGAACAGTGGCTGACTCACAGAACAGTGGCTGATCAGGACATATTTGGCAGCTGTGTAGGGTAGGATTAACTTGCGTCACTTAATACCCGACAGTGAAAGAGACAATCTCCTGTGCAACTAGCCTATTTGCACATGAACAGAACAAATTCACAAATAACAAGTTTGAGCTGTTGTATGATGACATTGTTCTGGCAGGCTATATGCGCATGTTGTGCGTCAAACTGTAATATGTGTCTCTTACTCCTAATTCGGGAGATAACATACAGTATTTCAGAGGTGGTGCTACAGCACTATATAAGTACAGACCATCTACCATTTAGACCATTCATGTTCCCATTGTAATTCATTTTCAGCTGTTTGGTCTTCAGCTAATTTGAATGTTTTTTTAAACAATAACAACTTGACATCTTCAAAGTCAAATATTATATATATACTAAAAGCAAACAGTGCAGCTTACACATTCAGATGTCTGGGACATCATCTGTGATGTCCAAGACAAGTAAAAGAGAAACAAGAAAAAAAGAAATGCGAAAAAAAGAAATGCGAAAAAAAGAAATCGCAATTATATAAAGACCTATGGTCTTTATTAGAGATATCTGATATTATTGGCCTACCGATATTGTCGGCCGATATTGGCATTAAAATTGAATATCATTAATTATTGGTATCGTTTTTTACTTTTGTTTGTTTACCTGAAATTTTTTTTTTGGGGGGGGGGGGCTGCATATATCGGTATTGGTTGCTAAACATATCGGAAATTAATAGTTGGACAATATCAATATATCGTATATCAGTAAAAAAGCCAGTATCGAACATCACTAGTCTTTATTTAATTGCACCCAAGGGTTTACTGGTCAAATCTTCCAGACTTTACTATCTGCCATGTTTATATTTTGCAATGGATTGTATGGAACAACACATCCATTCTTTTAGAATGCCGGCATTTAAATTCTGTTTAAGGAAATGCCACATAGTTTGGATGATTACTTTTTTTCCAGAATAAATAAAATGACGTTAGAGGAGGTGAAAAAAGAACCTTCTCTTGTTAGTGAAGCAGCAAGTGAGTTGGGAAGAAAGAACAAACTCTGGCTGGTGAATATGTGGTTTGTAGCTTTTCAGCTTGCTTACTAGTGTTTACTACACACACCTTCAAAATGCAGCTACTGTGCATAAGCAAATTAAACCATAAAAAAAACTGATTTCCTGGTACATTAAAATGTGATGAAAGGCAGACCAACAATGTTAAGGGATAAAATAGAGAGAGGTACTGTTATAAAAGGTGTTATTATAGTACAGAATCCACTGACTACACCACAGCAGCAGTATAATGCTGTACCTGTCATCCAGTTGTACATATCAGATCATTCCATAACCTCTAAAATAACAAAACAAAATATATTAGTGTATGATTCCATAATAGACCAGCACAGGAAAACCAGATCTCAGTCAGATCTCAGTGTGGACACTGGAGATATATTTATAACAGGTGCAAATGGAGTTTGAGAGTTATACTTAAGGTATCATTTCTTTGCCATACACAGTAAAGGCACTTGGAGAATAAGGAGACGATGTAATAGAACACACTGCCCCTCTGCCAAGTATTTAGCCTTAGACTCTATGTAACTACATGCACCATACACTGAAAAAAAGAATCCTTTGGATTTACTTGACTTTAATGTGTACATCGGTCCCACATGATAAGAATGTGGATAACTGACAAAATTTCCTTCTTTTTCTCAATGAATTATTACTTGTTAAACCAAAATATTTCAATCATGTTCAGGTATTTAAAATAATCAAGTTGAGTTAACTTATTTTTTTAAGCTACTGCAACTAATTAATTAAGTAGTATGAAAGCAATTTAATCATGTTCAGGATAACTGATTTTCAAATATAACAAACTTGATTTGTTAATGCTAATATTATTTAAATGTATTATGTAAATTAAAAGCAATTTTATTATTTCTTTACAACCCAGGTTAGGTCTCTAAATGTAACTGATTTGTTTTGTGTTGTGTGCAAATACAAAAATCAAAACTGATTTCATTGAAAAAATGTACTGTATTCTTCCATAAAACTTCACATACAGTAACTTTAGCTTAAAAATACAAAGCTGTGACCATTAGATTCAAAATACAAACCCAAATCACTTTACTTCACAGTACATTCAAAAACTGTGAACAGTTAGTACTGCACAAGTGCATCCTCAGCAGGAGGAAAGTATTTTTTAGTGTAAACCAGTAAACAAAATATGCCACAATCCGAATTGGGCTAGTAAGAGCTAGAGTTCACACACTGAATCAGACACAGTAACTTCAGCATAGACATACAAAGCTGTTAACATTATAGTACCAGTAGATTCAAAATACAAATAACGATCATACAAACCACAAATCACTTATTGCAGTACATTCAGAAAGTGTGAAGTTAGTACTGCACAAGTGCATCCCCAACAGCAACTTTAACTGTAAACCAGAAATGGCCAGTCAACCTAACCGCCATAGTGCATGTTTTTGGGCTGTGGGAGGAAGCTGGAGTACCCGGAGAGAACCCGCACAGACACAGGGAGAACATGCAGACTCCACACAGACAGACCCCCCGTACCGAGATTCAAACAGGGGACCTTCTTGTGAGGCTCGAGTGCTAACCACTGTGCCACCATGCTGCCTAAAATTAAAATAAAAAGGAAAAAATTCTAAAATAAATACAAAAGTAAATTTCTCTAATGAAAAACAAAACTACTGCATATCTAAGTAAACAAAATTCAGTCTTGACGCATAAAAGATTACAAGCCAAAGCCCTAATAAACGATTCGGTGAAAGGAGTGTGAGAAGTCTGGAGAGATAAATGCCATCAAGACAGAGAGGAAGTGCCACAACAAGCTTATTAGCAGGTGTATCAGCCAGGAAGATAAGAGGAGACACTGCTCACTGGAAAGCTGCACTATACACATGGTGTCAGAGCAAATAATGAACTAGTCTCACAAGATATGAGTTAAATACGGAGGAGATATATGTGTGTGTTGGTGTGTGTAGGATATGATGAAGGCATTAGAGCTACCCATATGCTGCACACTCACAGTGTCATAATACAAAACTAATAACCATAGTGTAACATGAAGTCATGAAGTAATTAACATGAAGTATTGTCTACAGACAATACTTTGTTCTGCGTTGCATTCAGGTATAGGCCAGAGTCATCATTAATTATATTAAAATTGGCTGTTAAGACATATTTTCCAAAATGAAATTCAAAACCTGCTACATTGTTCCAGATGAAGGGACTGGACCTGTTTGGTAAGAGCCAAGAGTCCTTATGAATAATGAGGCTGCAATTTTGGTAAGAAGTCAGTTAATTGGTGACTTGAAGATATCGCTCTCTTTTATCTTTCCCAACTATTTCATTTCTTTAAATATGCAGGTCTGTATCATTTAATGTATAAACAAACAAATAAATACACAAACACAGTATACATGTATCCATTTTATTGTTTGCTTGAATGTGTATGTGTGTACAAATGTGTGTGTAATGTACACAGGTAAGCAGAGATGATGGTTTTTATCTTCAGTATGATAATTCAGTCACATGGTAATATAAAAAGAGCTGGGGGGGGGGGGGGGGGGGGGGGGGGGGGGGGTCCCGAGTTGGTCTCTGATGGCAGATGTGAATGAAACACACAGCATCTCTGGCTCTTCATTGTCAGTAGCCTGTGATTTATCTTGACTGGTCTGTCTAAGCAGGTTTCCTGTAATGTGCTTTGATGCTTCTTTTAGCCTTCACATGGATGGAGGTGTCTGGCCCAGGTAACCTGCCTCACACAGATACACACTTTAATTAGCTTCTTTACCCCCCTGGACGCGGTTCACGCTTCTACATAGGGACATGTAAGTAATTATATAACTTTAATTTCTGATATGCTGCTGTATGTTGCTATATCTGTAAACAAAAAATGTATCTGAAGTAATCACTGTTTTTTTCTTTACCTTAAAAGACCGTAATCTTTCCCGAACCTTAACGAACTTCTGTCAACATGACAAGTTTAACAGTGTGAAACTGTGAGCTAATCTGGCATATAGACATATACCAATATGCTCACTATCACTATTGTTTTTCACTTGCTAATTATATACAGTATATAACAGCGTACCATCGTTACCAAATTTGTGTATGCATTTCTTGTTGCAAGTTGGAAGGAAACTTAAAATTAAAGAAACAAATATATGTGGTAACATAGTTACCACTGTTTAATATACAGTAGAAAACTGTTGTGTACAGTTCAGTGGAGGTGAAATATATCCTCGGTTTGAAAACAATGCACCAAGCAGCATTTCTGTTCTCTTGACAGAATTAGGTATCAAAGTAATTGTATCCCAGATAACAACAGGTGTGCTACTGAAATGAAGTGTCCTGTGAAGGAGGAAGGAGGAAGGGTGGAGATACAGTGGAAAGTGTAAACATATGTGCATGTCATCTGTTAAAACCAGAGACCCTGGCTGTGTCCGAAATCGCCCCCTAACCCCTATATAGTGCACTATATAGTGAGCACGCCATTTTGTAGTGGTGTCCGAAACCTTAGGAATCATAGCATGTCCACTATGTAGTGCACTCAATGTATCCCACAATTCACTGCGAAATGTAGTGTACATCCGATGGTCACTAACCGGACTAAGATATCCCATCATGCATTGCCAGAAATTCTCTGGGCTGCGCGGAAGTGAAAATAGCGGACGGACGGGAGGGAAATATACATAAATATTATAAAATATAACAAAATACGAAAATAAAAAGTACAGGAAAGTAATCAAAAGCCTCTAATTTAATAAAAATGCAGTGGTAAACAAACAAGTATTTTGTGAGACGACAATAATGTGGTACGTTTTAATTGTGCGACAGCGATGACGTAATTACCGGCGCCGAGAGTAGTGTCCGAAAGTGTCCGAAAGATTTTTCTGTTGAGCTCACTATATAGTGCACTACATTTATATCCCCTATGTAGGGAGTAGGGAGTAGGGGTTAGGGGGCGATTTCGGACACAGCCCCTGTTTAAAGATGAACACATCTCCACTTCCTCCCACTATACATGAATAATAACCACAGCATCCTGGACATGGGACATGGTCATTTGTAGAATGGACCCATGGTACCAAAGTTGTGCCCGACCAGTCACAATTAAGTCTCACGTGTGAGTCATGTTTCCCTGTGTTTTTCAAATATCTAATACTGGACTTTGCAGAAACGTTAAGACTGGAACATACACCAGTATGATAAGAAATAACAAACGAGCACAGTCATGTGTTAATTAGGGATAGTGAACATTTTTACAGTTCATCGTGAAAATATGGTGAAGAAAATGGGAAACACTACAGGTTTTCTCTCCGACTCTCTTTGAGATATGTAGTGTTGCCAGACTCTGAGCAACGACTCCAAATAACAATCAGAGCATTTTATTGGAGAAAAAAAAATATCACTGTTCGTGGTCATTTTATGGACAGTCGCACTTGCCCCATAAGATTCCTTTGTAGCCACTGCAGCAGCCAGCTGGGGTGATCTGCTGAACTGATTCCCAACATATAGCATTTATTTACAGATGCACATTTGTAGTCCAAGAATAAAAAAAAAAAATCCCTTTAACTGCTGTCTGCTCTGCAAATGTTCCTGTTGAGAACAGACTGGACTGGATGGAATGGCCAGACAAAATTAGTACATATTTGTTTACATACACTCTCTACACTGTTACATTGTTATACTCGTTCCTTGTATTTCAAATGCATCTCAAAATATCCACACGCCTCCTGGTTTGTTGTTCAGGTTGCATTGTGGGTAATGCAGGTGCAGTCGTTTTCTAAAGGAGATGGATATGTTGCATCAATAAGAAGGTTTCCCTGGTTCTTCATCACTATTGATCTTTGGTTTTTAATGCCCATTGCATGTCTGACTGTTACGGTGACAGCAAGGGACTCAAAAGCACGACTCACGGGTTGAGAGCAAAATCAGGGTCTTTAATTCCAGAAAATGGTTTGGTACACAAGAAGGCAATCAGGAAAGGCAACAGTACAAAATCAGCAAGCAGTCTCGAAATCCAAAATCCAAATCCAAGGTCCAATACACAGTAAAGCACAAAAACACACTAGGAAAATAACACGGGAACGAATACTCTGAGAGTGAGACGAACTGGCAGAGAACAAAGGCAAACACTGGGTGTATTTTCCAAGGGAGGCGGGAAAACTAAAACACAGGTGAAATCCATCAGGTAATCAAGGGAAAGGGAAGTAAAGCAACCTAACAACAAAAAGACTGACCTATCAAAATAAAACAGGAAACGCAGAAAACCGACATCATGACACTGACAATGTTCTATTAGAGCAATAATAGGTCAGTGTAGCACTGTTTGAACAATAGAAGTTGTTCAGCTAATAGTGGTGGCCTATCACAGAACACTCATATGGGTTATTATGGAAGGCAATTAATGACCTGCTCAGCTGTTTCAATCAAAGCAGTCTGTGGTGCCCTGATGAAAAAGACTGTCTGGACTGTTTACCGTTCACAGCCCTCTCTCACACTACTCTCTCACCCTATTTCCTCTCTCCATCCATCAAAATAAAGGCAAAATGCCAACTCAATATATTCATCAGTTTTCTGCAAGCAAAAATATGAATTTGAAACATTTTAATAAATCGCATTTAGAGGCTTTGGGTCCCAATAACGCAATAACGCAGCCACTATGTGTTTTAAAGTGTTTGTGCTATAACTAATGGAAAAGGTGCTACTAATTGGCCCGTATGAATAACAATAATTTATTAAGGCTTGGGTCACTGTATAGTGATTATTCTGTTTCAAGAAGAAATAAGCACCACTTGTCTGCAGCCGTTTTCCTCATCTTCTCATGATGCTCATTAGCAATCATTATTCTTATTGTTATTATTGACTGTTTACGTTTGGCATCCTGGTGGCACATTGCGGGTTGTCACAGGATGTCATTGTGTATGTAGATGAGTGGTCAGTGGCATGATCAAAGCAGAGGATTTGCCTGTGTGTGATATGGCGCATGCAGCAGGCTGTGGCCCTTCATCCGCTGCCTCTGTCACACGTGGACATGTCACGCGCAGCTGGTAAAGGCGCGCTGACATTGTGGAGCCGTCATGGAGCCGCTGTGATAAAGTGGAGACGCTGCTTTAATTTAATGAACTGAAGCGTGCGTAAAAGCCACACGCGTGTGCGCGCGTGCGTTTCTCGGGCCCGTGTGCCTTTAAATGGCGTGTGCGGGCGCTGAGTGGAGGGCGGACCCGAGTGGCGCGCGCGTGCGTTTGCGGGCGTGCGTGTGTGTGCGTATGTGCGCGCCCGTGCGCCTCTTGCTTGCGGCCGCTGCAAGTCGCACCGTGCTACCAGCGGCTTTTGTGCGTATGATGCACCGTGGTCGACGCACCTGTGCGCGCAACAAACCCAGCCCGGTACCGCCTGCCCCCCCTACCCCCACCCCCACCACCTCCGCCGCTGCGCTCCACACCGCACCGCACCGGCACCAGGAACAACGCACGGCTGGATTTAAAGACACTGCGCCTCGGTGGAGTTTGCAGCTGGATTTGGCCACTTGGATCGTCTGAGCGATTCTCTCTCTCTCTCTCTCTCTCCCTCAGTGTGTGTGTGCGGCTGTTCTCAGGTCAGTACCGCCGTCCTTTTCACTCCAACCTGTTCCCGTCGCTTGTGCGCGTCGGGGAAGCGTCAGAGTTGGATGTGTGGATGTGTGGATGTGTGGATGTGTGGTGGAGGAGATATGCAGCAGAGGGAGGGGGGTCGCGGCGGCCGCTCCTGACGCGCGCCTCTCGCGCAACTTGCCACTTTACAGGAGTTTTTCCCCCGTTACTGTCGTTCGTGAGTGACGGGAGCGAGTGAGCGCAGGTGCGAGGCTCCTTGAAGGAAGCGCAGGAGTCAGGAGGGATATTTCTGCCATGTTGGCCTCTAAAGTCCCCCGGTGGCACAGAGTCAACCTGACAGGCGGGTATAGTATTACACACGTCCTCCCTCTCTCTCTCTCTCTCTCTCTCTCTCCCTCTCTCTCTCTCTCCCTGTGGGGCGATGCTTTTATTTTTTTGAAATAAGTATATCAGTTATCCGTTTTATTTGACTTGTGTTTATGAGGGTGTACAGACGCGACCTGTGTGCAGGTGTGACGCGCGTGCAGCCAGGAGCACCGGTGTCACGTCAAGCTGCTGGGGAGCACTTGCTTCACCTTGTTTTTTTAGCTTGATGAATAATGGATGAGGTGAACGCCAGGTGTCCGGTGTCCGCGCATTGTTCTAGTCTACAGCCGCACGTTTAAACGCCAAACAAACGCAGCCGGCCCCGCGCGCGCACCCGCCCGCCCCGCACAACACGGACAATGCGCTGTTTAAATATACATGCTCGCTTTGATGCAATCCGATATCTGCGCGCGTATGACATGCAGATTGATACATGACCTTCTGTGCGGACGGGGATGGACAGTGAGTACCTGCACGCGCCGTGCACCACCATCACATTCCTCCATTATCCGCCGTCCTCCCCCTCTGCATGCGTGTAGGCCTGTATATGTGTATGAGCTCTAGATAGATTTATAGATATTCATACAAAATATGCGTTTTCACATTTTTTTACCCCAATGAAACGAATGTCGCCCGTTCTCCGCATTTCAAAATGGCATTATAGGCCAGACTCTGTTTTACAACAGCTCCAAACGTCCAAAACAAATCACACAAACCGAGATTAAATTCAAACGTTATGTTAGGACGATCAGATAAATGATTTTTTTTTATAAATGTAAAAAGGGTAATTGTCGTACTATCAATAATCTGGATGATTCCCTGGAGGATCAAATGGCGTCCGCAGCCACAGGGGGAGGTTGGTGAAATGTGACAGCCCCGCTGCCGACACTGCGTTTCAGACTGCACCTTTCAGCTGTTCAACTCCTGTCTTTTTCCTCTGAATCCGTCCACACCTGGAAAAGGCACAGTGAGGCCTGGTGCGTGGATCACACTGGAACCTGTTCTCCGGGAGAGACTGACATTTAAACCAGCGCACTGTTTGTTTTCCACGTTCTGACTTGATGAACGTGATGAGTTCAGCTCGTCTGATAATGCAGAGAATATTATCATGGCAGGAGGACGCGAGGCCTCGTGCAGTGCGCCATCAACCACGGGATGCAAATGACAACACAAACAATAATAATAATAATAATAATAATAATAATAATA
>JAFBJQ010000319.1:292268-392137 GCA_016785345.1 Trinectes maculatus
GTGTGTGTGTGTGCTGAGTGTTGGGTGGAGGCTGTTTTGGGTAATTTGGCTCTCCTGCTTTTTTTGTTTCCTTCTGGTTGGCAGCCGATTAACTGCGCTGACAAATCAGGCGCAAAAAGCCAAGGGCTCTCAAGGTAACGCTGGTGCCTCGGGGCGGGGAGAGTCTCATATTATATCCGCTGGAGTTTGGCGCATTTCTTTTCATTTGCTCCTTTTTGTTGTTCTGCGCCTGTAGACGACGAACGCGCCCACAATTTCTCCTTTATTATTACTGTTATTTTCTGAAGGCGCGAGAGTGTGTGTGTGACGCTGCTTGTTGTGTATTTCGTATCTAAAGTTCCTCTTATAACCACTCTCATAAACACGCTTTTATTACGGCTATTTCAACACATTTGAAATTCAAGTAGTATGAAAATAATTCTCCCATTTAAAAGAATGTTTTACCTTTTTAATTTCTGTCAGGATGTGTATTATCAGGCCGATAAACAAAATAATCGCAATAAATAAATAACACAGAAAACGTTAAAAAGAAAATGAGTGGGGTGGGGGGGTGGGGGGGAAGGTGCTGGAAGAGATGCATGGTGATGTTATATAAACCACTGGTGGCTGCGTGGAAAAGGCGAGGTAGTGTGGGTGTGTTCACTGGTGGAGTGTGTAGGAATTGGTGTGTGTATAGACAGTGTGTGCACAGCTGATGGAGAGGTGTGTGTTCAGGTTTGGGGTTTGTTCGTGTGTATGTGGAATATACACGTGTAATACACATGTGTCTGCAGCCATTTGTACATGTGTGTGTGTGTGTGCATGGTGTGTGTGATGAGATTATTGTCGTGCGTGAGTGTGTGTGGTAGTGTGTGTCGGGTGTGTGTGTGTGTGCGCGCGCAGACATTAGTGGTGTACATGGAGATTGTCAGTGTGTATGTCTCTCTCTGTGTGTTAGTGTGTGTCGGGTGTGTGTGTGCAGACGTTAGTCGTATGTTTGCAGATTGTCAGTGTATATGTCTCTCTCTGTGTGTGTTAGTGTGTGTCGGGTGTGTGTGTGTGTGTGTGTGTGGGGGGGGTGGTGGTGCTGGGTGCTCTCTCTAACTGGGTGATGTAATGCCGTGAAGGGTGCTGCAGCAGAACCACAGAGCCCAGGGAAGGCGTGTCTTGCCTGCAGAGTAGCTGGATAACAACATGGTGCCCACGCTCCATCCACAGCCAAACGTGTGCCAAAATAACACCTTCCCACCCACAAACACACAACTCTCCATCCCTCACTTCCACCCATCTTCCCGTCTCACACGCACCTGCCGTTTTTTTTGGGTCTATTTCTGAATGGCAGTCTGTATGAAATGAGCAGCAGAGAAAATAATGGTAGCGGAACATGGATCGTTCTGCAGAAAAAAAAAACAAAGCATGAATTTATTTAGATTTTGCTAATGTTCAATTTAATTTAGCTGGTTGATTTCTAATTAAAAAAAAAAAACAGTCTCTGTGATGTCACTGTCTCTCTGCTGAACATTGTCATGATGATATTTAGACATGGGAGCTAAAGGTGAAGGACGTCCTGCCACATACCTCTGTGAAGCATGTGAAAGAAAAAGACATAGCTGTTTATAAACTCCGATTTTTTTTTACTAAACTGAGATACAAGCTTAGACTATTTTACCTTTTTCATATTCTTCTTTTTTTGCTTCTATAATTTAAGGCAACGATACTGTGGTTATTCTGCTGTGTGGGTTCTCTACCAGGTAATGATACAAATTATCTTAATTACATAGGTTGCTGAATAGTAATAAACAGGAACATTAATAGTATTTAATAGTAATAGTTATTTACTAGTCACCTAGTTCTATTTTTTTTTACCAGCTGATCTGAGGCCAGACTGGTGGATGTGGGCCTGCAGTGGTCGCTCAGTGCTGTTGTGTGTGCTGTTTGTAGCCGCCTTTAAGTGTGTGTTTGCAATGTGATGAAGAGAGAGGAGGATGAGTAGTGTGGGGTAGGGCTCGTGAGATGCATGAGTGGGAGTGGATGAGGTGGAACATTCCTCCTTCTGTCTCTCTCGCTCCCCCTCTCTCTCTCTCTCTCTCTCTCTCTCTCTCTCTCTCTCTCCCGGCCCTCACTCATCTTTCCTCCTGCTGTCTCTTGTCCTTTCCTTCACTGTCAAGCCACATGTCCAGAATGTACCACTGCAGCAACGCACACGTCTTCCACTCTTAAATGTAAATGACAGTGTCATGTTTTCATGGCCTGGAGGACATTTTGTTACTGCGTCTGGATAGCGATTGTGTGTGTGTGTGTGTTTGTGTGTGTGAGAGTGAGTAAGTGAGTGGGGCTGTGTGTATGAGATCAGGGCACCTGCTGTAAAATTACTGGCAAGTGGCATCCATTTAAACAGGAGGGGCTACTTTTATTTGGATTTACACACACACACACAGACACACACACACAGACACACACACATACACACACACTTTCCATTGCCGGTCGCGTGGTTGTTAATAGGATCCAGAGTGCTGCTGCCTTTTGTCAGTGTGTGTGTGTGGACTCGTTCCTGTGGGGTTTGTCAAAGGCGCCTTTCACTGAGAACAATGAGTCATGCCGTTTAGCCTTTTAACCCCTGATGCTCAACAAAAGATGAGCGCGGCGCGCGCGCGCACACACACACACACACACACACACACACACACACACACACACACACACACACACACGGAAAGCTGAAAGTGATGCCGAGACAAGTTAACATTTTTGAACAGTGTCCAGATTTAAAATGTGAATACAGAGATTGGATCACCTGATTTATCTGAAACCAAACAGCAGATACTAAAACGGCATAGATATGTCATGCAAATGAGTACTGATAAAATACTGCTGCCAAGAAATACTCCAATAATAACAATCCAGCACGAAATAAAAAATAATATTTTATACGAATAATTCAAAATAATTTATAAGGACAATGAGCTCATCTTCTGACATCTGAGTCATGTGATGTGCAGGAAATCATTAATAAAACAGATATTTCAAAGCAAATATTAACCTGTTCTGTTTAAATGCAAATATTTGTCTTTGATCATGGTAACTATTTAATAACTGCCACTAAATTAACCAAATATAATCACAATCAAATGAATTGTAATATGTTTAATTATCATACATAATCTGAGGGTGATGTCAGAGCTGGACAGCACTGATTGGCTGATAGCTCTCCTTCTAATAGAGGCCTGATAAGCAGCTCCATATGTATAAATACAACCCTCAGGCAGTGGGAGGGAGCTTCTGCTATGCTTTGATAACAGCTCAGAATAAATAAAAATAAATCTCATGGTTGGAAATGTTTGTTGGCAGAGCAAGATATATTTAATATGTAAATCTGGACAGCTTAGAAACAATTATACGTAACTGCTACACACTAAAAAAATAGAGGTTCACATTTTATTTGTATATTTTTTTAAAATTGAAAATTCACAATCAATGAATTTTGGTGGAAGATAAACACAGGTTATGCAATCTAACCAGTGACTCAACATTCTTCTAGGACATAAGGACATTTATTTGTCATTGTATTGCTACAAGGACATGTTGGCTAGATGACAGCTACTAAAAAAAAAACCTAATAATAATTGACATAAAATCCTGAGTATTAATAGTTAGCACTCTTTCTGTTGGATGTGAACTGAAAACCACATGTGTGTGTTGCTAATTAATTTGCTGTGCTCGCTAATTTAATTAGTTGCAAAAAATTTTGTGCTGAGGCCGGTGTAATCTAGAAAATCTAAAATCCTACCTGTTTCCAAATTGTCCATTAACACTTGAAAAGACACCATTAGCCTTCATGTAGCATCCTCTCTCTCTCTCTCTCTCTCTCTCTCTCTCTCTCTCTCTCTCTCTCTCTCTCTCTCTCAGTGTGTTTTCATTCTCCATGACCCACTACCTGTGATGACACACCCAAAGTGTTGACAGGATTTTTAATGTGTGGGAACCCAGCTGTGCTCCTGAATTAAACTGTGCTACTAAATTTAAGGCATCACTTCACAACAGCCATAGTGAAGGAGTGTCTTACAACCAGTACTGTAGAGGAGGAGCCACTTGCAGACAACACAGTCCAGTAATCAGTGTGGTTTATTAAATCCAAAGGCAGAGAATGTGATTCACAGTCGCATTCATTGACCAGCAGTTACTACCCACCCACTAGTGGCCATTTTTCTGTACCACTGTGATAACTGTGCTGTGAGCAAGTGCAGTTACAGGTGCAATACAACAGGAGGTTTGGACTCACTCACCTCTGCTTGTTAGATGAGATGTTTCAGGTTGGTGCCAGTTGGCTTTGCGTCCAGACAGGACCGCGGTGTCACAGGTCAGGGCTGATTATACCCTGTGGTGAGATTATAGATATATAATGCATGAGCGTGGCTCAACATTTCTCAGCACAGTTGTCCGTGGCTAGACTGACCTAACCCTTGTGTCTCAGAGGCATCACGGCTTTACCAGTGATCTGTGCATTATCAGTGGTGTATGGGCCAAGTACTTCTTAGCATAAAGATGCCTTTGGGGATACTGTTACGAATTCCTGATGTCTTAAGACACTGCACCTCTGTCAAAGATACATTTGCTGAAGGGGCAGTGTTTTAGATCTTATTGATCACGGCTCACAGAGGACACATCTGTCTTGATGTCTGGGGAACCCCGCTTTCAGTTGATCACATAATTCAGTGTCTATGTTAGTCAGTGGAGGCATCTGGATGTGTTGTTTTGCCTTGTTGTTATGGACCTCTATCAGTCCAGCAGCATGCTCCTCCTGGCAGTTAATACTCTCAAACTGTTTTTACCTCCTCACACGCCTACACAGTTATGTAATGGGCTGCATTATATTTCCTCCATTGCCAGGACTTTGTCATTTCTGTAGTAAGTATATGGGATCTAGTATCTGGCATCGTGTGCAGAGAGTACCGTCAACTGAACAGTAGTTATATGGTTAAGAGAAGACAGGGAACATTTGACTCTATCCACAAAGTCGGAAAAACAAATCTGTCATTATGAAACGATTATTAGACACTGTCATTTGCATGAAGACGGATGTCTAAGTTCTGATGGGAAAATAACAGTGTATAATGTACGGACTGAAACCTTGAGTGCAAAAACACTGCAGTTTCGGTTGGGTTTTGTGTTCCTCATTGGCCTTTGTGAGGTCAGCAAGGAAAACAGTTATTATTTAAAGATGCACATGTAGTGGTTGTGTGTTGTCCTTAAAGACGTTCCGAAACATCACTTTGCTCTCCCTGCCCTGCACCACATCAGGTGGATGAGGATGAGGATGATGATGATGGGAGGTCAGGTGATGTAAAATAAAGAGCAACTGAGTCAAATAGAAGGATGATTGGGTTGATAGATGGTTTTTTGAAAAATCAGCCTGACACAGGAGACCACTGCTTGTTTCCCAATTGAAACCGACAGTCAGTGGTGTTTTATCCCTGACAGCTCAACAACCTTATCTAGACATTTGTTACCATGACCACAAAGGACCGGTGTGCCTGGTACTGAGACAGTCCTATGGCCTGTATCCAAGGGTGTGGACAAGTGATCAAAACAGGCGTTTAAACTGGAGGACTAGCAATACTTTCTGTTTGTGTTGTTTTGGAGGAACTCTATTCACTACCTGGATCATGTTCACTGGGTGTTTTTTTTGGTAATTTGGTAATTTTTTGCCAATGTAAAACTGGCTGTTTGCGCGGGAAGAGGCGTATGAATGGTTTTTGCTGAGAGAAGAGCAGCATGCTTTAAGCAGTGACACAGGTGAGCCGAGGAGATGTGGAGGAGGATGGGATAACCCTAACCCTATAACAGAGATATATTTTACTTTACACTCATTTCCTTTCATAATTCTTAAAATATTATAAATGGTTATAGATGGTTATAAATGGCTATGCATATTTAGGAGACACGATGTTCAATTTTTTTCAGTACATCACAATCTATGAACAGAAAATGAATCAGCCGATACCTGGGTTCTCTCTGTGGCTCTTAGCATTCAGCAGGCTGGAGAAGGCTGGTCATCAGATAAAGGCAGCCTGCCTGGCTGACTGATTGTCATGCACCGCCGTGAGAATAATGAGACTAATTTACCCAGGAGATGACCGATAACTTCACACAACCTTAGCGGAGCAGAGAAGAATAGAGCACCATCACAAGTCCTTTTCATTAGGATTGGTAGCTGCCAACAGTACAGTAGATATACTGTGTTAGGTGGGAACAGTCCGCTACACTAATTCTATCTGTAAAGGAAGTGTATGTATTATGGAAGAAAGATACTTTGTCTTCATGTTATCTCAAGGAGATTGAATCGAACGCAACTGGATTTTTGGTTTTTGCCTTTTTTGAAGACGTTTCACCTCTCATCCAAGATGCTTCATCAGTTCATGCTCGCTGACCAGGCTGGGCAAAAACCAAAAATCCAGTTGCGTTCGATGCAATCTCCTTGAGATAACTATGACCTGGATGAATGAGAATATTCACAGGCTTTATACAACAAAATCCAACATGTAGTTTAGGCTAATTGTACTATCCATCAGGACTGTCACCTCCTTTTAGAACTTCTCTGGGAATTTATGGATTTTGGGAACCAGACAGCAGTGAACATTTTACATTAAAGTAAATAGAATTGCGCTGATTCCAGTGTAACTGTGCTCTGCTTAAGTCCTGTTATCTAATTCCAACTAAGTCAACTAATTCTCCACATATCCAGCAATGTTACCATGCTTCTTCAACAAACGCAAATAATGCAATAAACATAATAATGTGTATCGGAAGGAATAAATAATAAAAGAACAAAAGTAAGTACGTTTTAGAGATTAATGGTGTGAACTGCCATAACATGGCATGGTAAAATTACTCATTATTTGCCATTACCTTTATTACCAGTGAGTAGGCAACTATAACAACATTACTGATGCAGATTTTTTTGCAAAATGTGTGTGCAAAATTTTCTTTTCTTTTGGGGACCTGCAGAGGAATATGTTCCTAAAACTGCCTTGGTGATTTAAAGAAGCAACAAATGGGGCAGAATATAATGTGTTATAATGTGATGCACTGTGATTTGGCAGTAATGCACCTACAGTAGTTTTTTTTTTACCAACCACCATTCAACGACAGACGAAAAAGAATTTTTTATTGTTTATTGTGCTCATACATATTCGGTGCTGCTGTCATGATGATTGTACGAGAGATCATACGCGTGCCCATACTGTGTGTGTTATCATTATTTCTGATATCAACAATGCAATTATTACTGATTGAGCCATTGTGACTCTGTGTCTCTCTTTCTGTGACAGTGATGGGAGTAAGACAGGCCAGTGGATCCCTCATCAGCTCTGTTTCCCAGCGGACAACATGAAGGAGGAAATTCCCCTCACGCCGACAGACAGAGAGGTCCATTCCATCAGACTTTGCACCATGAATCTCCAGAGCATCTCTTTAAAGTAAAAAAGTAAAAAAAAAAAACTGAAACATTGTCACCTCCTTCCTGGTCCTATCACTTACCCGAAGGAGGAGAACAACACTTCCTCCTCAGGACCACGCTACAACTACTGGACAGTTTACTGATGTGACTGACCTTAAGACTGTTAAACTACAACGACTGTTCTCCTGTTACTGCCCTTTCCCCTTTTTTATATATAAATATATCCATGTCTATATCTAGCTGTGTATATATCTGCACATTTACTATACATAATAGCGTGGATCCCTGAATTTCATTTGGACCACTCATCAATCTGATTGAGCCCCTCAGATTCCATTTTGGATTTATATCGAGTCTTTGCAGCTATGGATCTTGTAGGGTTTTCTCTCAGGCTGCAAATGTTCCTCAGCACATGTCTGGGGCTGGAGTTTTTAGGCACACCAGGTCAGTGGGCACGCTACCTCCGCTGGGACGCCAGTACCCGTGGTGACCTCAGCTTCCAGTTCAAGACACAGGCCTCAGAGTCACTCTTATTGTACTTTGATGACGGAGGCTACTGTGACTTTCTGCAGCTGTCGGTGGTGGAAGGCCGACTGCAGCTGCGCTTCAGTGTCGACTGTGCCGAGGCCACGCTTGTGTCCGACAGACGGGTGGATGACGGCAGCTGGCACTTTGCCACTCTGAGCAGGTATAACCTGCGCACAGTGCTGGTCCTGGATGGCCAGGCCACAGCTGGTGAGGTGCGGCCTCAGCGACAATTCATGAAAATAGTCAGCGACCTGTTCCTGGGTGGGGTGCCTCAGGACATCCGCAACGGCGCACTCACACTGCCTACAGCGAGAAACATGCAGCCCTTCAGGGGCACAATCACAGACCTCAAATATGGCTTCTCGCAGCCGCTGTTCCTGGGAAGCCTTAAGGTGCCCCTAGAGTCAGAGGGCTGGTGCACTGTGAACCCATGTGAGAATGGTGGTACATGCTCAGTGGTGGATGGAGAGCCCATCTGCGACTGCTCCAAAACAGAGTTCAGGGGCCGCTACTGCAATGAAGGTAACTCACACATTTTAATGTTTCCCCCTGACTGACTGGGGCAGCTCTCCGACTGTGTGCATTTCTCTTTGCTTGCATTTGAACTATTTTTATTGGTAATTGAAAGTATTTACAAAGGGGACAATGGGTAAACATTACCTTACAGCCCAGTGCTGTTCCTGTATATTTGATTTGAATCCCTGAAGAGATCATAATTCAAAGGTCTGGAGCCAAAGTCAGTTAAATCCAACAGTGTCATCCAAATAGACGAGTAATGATAATGATAATGATGTAATGATAAAGTCTTCTGCAGGTGTTCAGTCACATCTGGAGAGCTGCACCAAGCCAACACCGTAAAATTCTAATGTTTGACACTGTTCCTTTCCTGTGCAATGTGGATGCAATGCAGTGGATTCCACCTGTCAGACCATTCACTGAATATGTATTTGTCATAAAGGAAAGCGTCATGACCACAGACACTAGTCTGTTTATCTTACTAGTCGCAGGATGGTTTCTGCTATTACACCTGGTATTATGGGCTTGAAGGCAGTTTGACTTTGTAGGTTTGCTTACTGTCTCCCAGTAATTGATATTATCCCCATAAATGTGTGTGTGTGTGTGTGTGTAAAATCAAAAAGCTAATCCAAGCAGAGTTAGTCAGTGAGGCGAGTGAGGTAATGGCATCGGTCCTGCAGGCAGTGATAATGATGCCTATAGAGAGAGCCCTCTCTCTTCAGCCAATCACAAGATGGCAGGTGTTTTATATCACATCCCTTTGTTCTGAGAATTTCGCCTGAGCTGTGTTTCAGTCGCTTTACAGCTGGATTTACCAGGACCAAAAGCTGCTATCTATTTATTAGAAGAAAGCCCTTTATTCCTTCCCCCATGTGTTTTCTCCCTGTGGGCCAAATAAAAGCCACTTTCACCTGCTTTATATAAACTTGTTTTTTCCTGTGATTGGATCAATCCCCAGCGCAGACGTTCTGTGATAATGGCTGTTTCATTGTGGAAATCAGTAACCGTGTGGTCACTGCATGGAAAAAAATCCCAGCGTTTTTCCCCCGTTCTCTGAAAAACCTCTCATCATGTCTTTAATTATTCACAATCAATACTGGTTCTTTGGGTTTTTCTAGCACCTACGGAGTACACAACAATCGGACTGCTTGTAAGACAATCAATACCACTTAAATGAGAAATGTGCTTTCCCCCCCCCACCTTAATTAACTCAGATCACACGTAATTTGTTTTAACGCATTTGTTCTGCAGGTTTTTCCCTCCCTGGTTGACATAACATCTTTGACAATATGGAATTCACATGACACCAAATCCCTGCTACATAAAAAGGATGGGTTGGGGTGGTGGGTAATGATATTACATTACAATGTCTATATATGTATGTGTGTATATATAAGGCTGCAGAATGCATTACCCTCCACTTAAGTGTGTGTGTATTTGATAGAGTGACTTACTAATGACGGTTACTTGCTTGGTCTTAACATGGGATGAAAATGTCAAATCTGTGTTGAGGGGATCACTTAAAGCTGTTAATCCTCTGCAGAGGTTGAGTGTGTGATAGTAATGTGCTTAGATGATGCACATGTTTTGAAATGTTGACTTGAGGACACGTGCTGGGATACCCACCTCCTCTGGGAGTCATTAATGTGTTCAGTAATCTTTGCCTCGCTTTGTCCATTTATTTTTGTACACATTAAAACTGCTGCTGTATATGACACAGGTAGTAAGGATAGAGTTGGTCCAATAGAAACTGTGGGAATCATCCATAATGTCCAAGCTATATTAACGTTTCCCTCTAGGAAACACTAGGCTGGGTTGTTTTTTCAGGCATAGGTCTGATGTCATACATAGCAGAATGACAGGGCACTCCCATTATAAATGCTACCTGTGACCAGTAGGGTCAAATGATAATTTTGACACAATGGCC
The DNA here is from genome assembly GCA_016785345.1 of Trinectes maculatus. Lineage (NCBI taxonomy): Eukaryota > Metazoa > Chordata > Actinopteri > Pleuronectiformes > Achiridae > Trinectes > Trinectes maculatus. The sequence goes on from JAFBJQ010000319.1 coordinate 302,678, forward strand.
ACAAATTTCTATATGAATAATCCTCTGGGAGCCATGAATATCCACAGCAAATATAGTGATACAGTGAAACTGCAAAAATCTCACGAATCATTATCAAACAGCTGATTTGGTGCAGTATATTTGTATTTTTACATTATGGTTCTTTTCATAACCAGTTTACAAAGTGTTGACAACACAATGAATCCTTAATGTGAGGAGTATTTAAACATAATCTCTTGTTGCACACACACACACACACACACACACACACACAGAGTGAGAGCAGCCTCCAGCCCCTCAGTGCAGTGTTACGTGACTCAGGGAGACACATCAGTGTGAATGTACTGGTGAGTGGCCGCTTTTCCCAAGCTTGATTTAGAGCCTCCATGTTGGGAGCCAGCTTTGATTTACGCCTGGCTTCCTCTCTCGCCTGTCTGCCTGTCTGCCTCCTGCCGGGTACTGATAGGTGAGTGGAAGCAGCAGCTTGCGCGGCTCTGAGAGAATTTGTACTGTTGATTGTGAAGGGATGAATAACAGGCTTAATGAGGCTGGCTGAGGTGAGCCGCTGGATTACCTGCTTTTGAATACACTCGAGACAGGAATATTATGATGTCCAAAGCAAACGGTTGCTGGACACCTTCTGAGTGACAGGAGGCTCACAGACATGGACTGTACAGATATGACCCATGGTCATTCCTGGTACACTGGCACTATCATCTCAGCTGGAGTAGCAAAGAGGTTGGACTTTTCTGTGGACAAGGGCAAACATCATATCAGACCAAGCTGAAGATGTTTGATGACTCTCCTCCTCCGTAGTGCTGAGTCTTGGCCTCTCACTGGGAGCCTAGAGGCTTGATGTGTTCGACTTCAACTCACTCTGCAGTATGGAAACTGTTGCAGGATTCAACCTTATCCAAAATGACACCACGTTTGCCTGAACCACTGAAATAGACTGTCTCCTGTGCATGTCTCCTGACCAAAGCGGATACCCACAGCGGCAGGTAATCCAGCGGCTCACCCCTTGATTTGAGAAGCCTTCTTGAAGGCCCTGCTGCAGATGGACAGATGTATTACATGAAGTGTTTCACTTCAGTGGGGCCTCCCTGGATACTACACCTTGGCACATGACTGCTCTTCCTGGAAGCTCCATGTAGATCATGTTCCTATTCCAGTACCATGCCTAACCAGCAGCCTTGTTGGGTTTGTGAAAGTTAATGTTACGTTCTCCAACTTCACTCCTTTTTTATTAAGTTCAAATACATTATTGTGCCAGTGCTTCATTTTCCAGCAGCCCTGTCTGCTGCTGTGCATTACCTGTATCTGTATACTCTCCCTCCATCCCCAAGCCAAAGGTCGAGCAGATGGCTTGTGCAGCCCTCCCTGGCTGTTCCTGCAGCTGCCCATGTATTCAGATCAACATAAACCATGGATGGCTACTGCTGGTGAGATCAGTCGGCGAGAAGATTATAGCTTTTACAATGACGATGATGACCATGATGATGATGAATCCAATGACGATCAAATCTTCAGCACTGTGATGACTTTATCCTTGATCCCATCCTTAGGGACTTGTGGATATCACGGTTCAACTGGAGCCACACGAACAACCAGGAAACAGAGACTGCTTTTATTTTAGTTTATTTGTCTCAACTTTTAGTGATGATGCTACCAAGTGCCATGGTTCTAAAGGAACGGAAAGGACAATGTAAATCATCAATCAATCAATCAAATTTTATTTGTATAGCCCATATTCACAAATTGCAATTTGCCTAATATAATATAATATAATATAATATAATATAATATAATATAATATAATATAATATAATATAATATAATATAATATAATATAATATAATATAATATAATATAATATAATATAATATAATATAATATAATATAATATAATATAATATAATATAATATAATATAATATAATATAATATAATATAATATAATATAATATAATATAATATAATATAATATAATATAATATAATATAATATAATATAATATAATATAATATAATATAATATAATATAATATAATATAATATAATATAATATAATATAATATAATATAATATAATATAATATAATATAATATAATATAATATAATATAATATAATAGTGGTAGTGGTGCGTTGAGTGCGGTTCTGAATCCAGGTCCTGCAGCTCCAGAGCATGTTCTACGATCAGCTGCCACCACAGTCAATGGTCCATAGAAGTGGCTCCTGGTACTGGAACAGTGGAGCACAAAGACTCCGGAGAAGAGGGTGAATTAGTAAAGTGCATTAATAAGACATAGATATAATGATATGATGTAGAATGATATGAAAGCAGACAGAGGAAGAGAAGGATAAGGTCTAAATGTCCCCCGACAGTCTAGGCCTATGGCAGCTTAACTAAGAGCTGATCAAAGATGGACCTCGACCAGCCCTAACTTTTAGCTTTGTCAAAGAGGAACGTTTTAAGTCTGCTCTTAAATACTGAGAGGGTTGATTCAATAAAGCAAGTCAGAACACACATGGCAAACTCTGTTGAGCACCAACACATAGGCCATGATGCTCGAGGATACTGGGAGTCAACGATCATTACAACCTGACCTGAATCCAAGTTTTCCTTGTCAGATTTTTGCCTGGTTTGAAGAGTTGGGAGATAATGGCGAATGAATGCTGTCCAGAAATGGTCGGCCAAGAACTGACTGTGACATCATGTCCTTCTACTAAGGAGCTCACTTGAGCAGTAGATGGCCTGAGGAAGTGACGAGTCAAGCCGCCCCATCAACAACTTACTTGGTTTTACTGGATCTGGATCGGCAAGGTCAGAAGAAACATATCCAAGGGGCTTTTAAGGATGCCTTCAACGTCAACCAGTACTATGTGCAAGACTGTGTCTGTTGTTGTTTGGTTTCCCAGTGCAACATAAAGGGCCATTTAACTGATTTTATTTCACGTTCCCAGCTTCCCCCAAAATGTGGGGCAGATGGAGGATTGAATCGAAATCTCACCTGTGTATGGGCTAATTTTTGCTTCAAGTCGGACACCACCAGCATTTTTTAGCTCTGCTTCTCCTGCTCTAAAATTTGTTCCACAATCAGAGAGAAGTTCAAAGGGGTTTCCTCTGCTCGAGACAAATCTTCACAAGGCCATCAAAAATGTATCTAAATCCATTCTGTCAAGCAGCTCTGTGCTTGTATGCATGCATCTATACTTACTTGTACTAATGTCTTCATGAGGACCAGTTCGTTGACCATTAGGCCTTTCATAATGAGGTCATTTTGGGAATGTGACAACGCACGGGTTGTGTCACCTCTTGAGTCACCTTTAAAAAACCTCTTCACGGGTTCAGCATTAAAAATAAGAATTAGGTTTAGGTTAGCATTAGGGTAATATTAGGGTGTCTGTGTGTGTGTGTGTGTGTTTGTATACTGTGTACATATTCATTGTTTTTACGTCCATATACATAATATGATCAAAACATTCTGTTAAACCAATAGTGTTAATAGATATGACATACTTCATTAATAACAGTTCTGTCCCACATTATCCAACACATCATGAATCATCCCTTTAAATAATCCGTCCCTTTAAGTAATCCACTTTGAGCTCTAATCCCTGACTATCCTTGCCTCACCTTTTGGGTATTGAATTAAACACAAGTCGTACCCGAGCCAAGATCACGTGTCCACTGATGAATAAATAAGATTCTAGTCTAAGCCTCAGTGACTCACCTCTGAGAATGATGATCTGTTTAGGCTTTTGTATGATGAATTTCTGAAGAGAGCAGGATTTAGAGCTATTACATTTCAGAAATGGGCGAGTAATTGTATCAAGTTTGCTTCAAGTAAAAAAAACCACGTACCTGCCATTGCAGAAATATCTGTGAATGCTTGATTGGCTCGTTGACTGGGACCTGATTAAATATGTATGTATTTGCATGGCCCTCTGTCTGCATCTCTCTCTGTCCACACACACACACACCCACCCACACACACACACACACACACACACACAAGCACGCTTAATCCTGATGGCAGGAACAGTGGCACAACAAAGGGAAAGTAAACAGCCAAAGGAAGTAGGTCAAGATAGAGAACAAAATAACTACAGAGCAGGAGGAGGGCGAGTGAGTACAACTGATTATTAGGCAAAAGCTAGAGAGAGAGGATGAGCTTTGAATGATGGATTAGTTAGAAAACAAACAAAAAAGTTGGAGTCATAACTGAAAGATGGCTCTGTTAATCTGCTTTTTCCTGTTGTGAGTTCTTTTTGTCGTTTGTCCACTCTGTCCCTAGTTGGGAGACTGTTATTCCATCATATAGGACATCTTCTCACTAAACATACAAGCTTATCCTCTATAGAATAAATGATAGCATTGGAGCAGTTGAGCCCATAAACCAACTTCTGCTTTTATTTTCCTGATGGAAATGTTATGCTGTGTAAGAGAACTCCTTCAGTCTGAATACACTACATGAGTTCATTGTACTGCTCACGTTTATGGTCTTAAACAGTCACACTCCCAAATAAATACCTCCGGGATTTATTGATCTCATATGTCCCACAAGGACCACTGAGATCTGTGGATGGAGGCCTTCTGGCTACAACTATATGTCCCAGCTCATCACAATGGGTGACCAGGCTTCACTGCACTCTGTTCACTGAATTAATTATATATTCTAAAGAGAAAACTTCTAAGATTTGATTTATATTGACTAATCTAATTATATGATGTCTTAATTCTCTTTGTATTGGCCTTGTGCGGTATCAATTTCTTTTTGCTAAAGCATATTATAACATTGTAAAGAAAAGTGATGTAATTATGTGATTATAATTAGTCTTGTATGAGAAAACTACAAACAACTTCATCATAACATTCCTTCATTTAACACTTTCCCTCTGATCTATCTATCCAACATGTGTGTGTGTGCATGTGTGTGTGAATGCACATTTAATCCCCTTCAATCTCCCTCTGTCCAGAGTGGTCCTCTTCTGTGGGTATTTCAACAGAAGAGGACTCGACTGCCTTGGTAATCTCAAATGAACCTGTTCAGGAAGCACACAAAGATATTAAAGCTTTAGCAAGATGATCCCAACACACACACACACACACACACACACGGTGAGAGAGAGAGAGAGAGAGAGCGAGAGAGGGACAGTTTGGCCCACTCTTTCCATTTTGGAGCGCAGCTGACACAAGTCGGCATTTTAAACTGAATTAATATCTAATGCATATCTGATTGGCTTCCATCTGCTTGTGTTCATATTAATACCCTAACATGGCCAATTAGTCCTCGCTAAGAACATTTAATGCATCTCAACTCAATTACCTTTTACTTCATTTTCCAACTACTTCATTTTGGTGCGTGGCCTAACGAAATAAAGCCCTGAGATTTCAATCATCAAAGAGATGCAATGATTATGATGAGGAACACTACCAGGCTTTTGTCAGGAGATCTCTATTGAACTCTAAATGTTAAGATCCGCAAACCTTATGCCATCCTGCTGTGCCTGATGGCCAAAACCACCCTCCCAACCTTGTACACACAGATCCTGAAATGACACATTCAAAAAAACATCATCATACTCATTAACTTGTATATGTACAGGCATCCTATGAGAAGACACCAAATAGATAGAGGGCGAATGAAATGAGTCAAGGAGGTTTTGCTGTGGATATTCAGTCTCCAGGGGAAACAAAATGATACTAGCATCCACAAAGGTCACAGGTCACTCACAGGATTGACTTTATGTTACCCCTTTTGTGAGTGTATATTTTTGCCAAAGCATCAGTGGATAAATACAGATGTGTCTGCACTGGAAGGTAACAGGATGACTAGATGGGTATGTCTGTGGAGGGACTTCGTCTAGCTGGACATTTGCCATCAAACATCTGTCGTTGTATGATGGTTTGAAATCAACCGTTGCTGCTTTAACTCCTAACTACTAAAACCTTCTGTAATTTATCTGACATACACATGGCTGTGCCCACTGCCAGCCCTCTGTATGTACTATGAAGGCTATAACCATTTGCATGACAGTCAACATGCAAGTAATAAGAGTGTCTCTAATGCTGCCTCTGCTTGTTTTTCTCTTTCTGTTCCAGAAATCGTCAATAATATGCCAGGTAAGTTTGAATGAAAATATAAATGTAAAATTTAAATACGCAACATTGTTAGCAGTTAATTATAGAGCTGCAGATCTGCTGGTGCAATACGAACATAACACAGTGAGCAACACTGCGTAAAAAGATGATTAAAAGAAAGGACAGAGGTGTGGAAAATATATTATACAAGACGATTAATTACACAAAACTGTGAGTATGAACTATGGACACAGTTAATTTGCCCTTTACTGAGGGTATTTATTTTCTATGTTTGTACTAATTCTACTGAATGTCTCAATATAGTCTAGTTTTTAAATATGCTTCAGTCTATTAAATGAATGAAACAGAAATAAATACAAAATAAACCACAGCGTATTTTTGCGCAATTTCACCAAACGTTTTCATCACAACATAACCAAACACATAGGACATTCTGTCCATTATGGAAATTAAATAATAATTTATCCCTTCTTACCAATTCATCTCAAATCAACTTATCTTGCTAAATGATGAACACACAGATCACTGGAATTGAAGTTCTGAAATGTGACATACAAATCTGACAGTGTATGTTGTCAGTCCAGTATAGCTTGCTGACATGTAGATTAAACAGTAATCATTTTATAGGGACCCTTATTTTTCACTAAATCTCATATTAAAGCTCATTGTTTGCATCTGTGATGTGATGTATGAAGTTTTTAATAGTGATGAACATACACAGAATTATCGCGTTTCCTTGGCTTTATGGCAAGAGAAGAATATTATGAGAGAATATTACATACAAATATTAGAAAAGAGAATATTATGAAATTCTTTTGCCAATAAAGTGAGAATTCTTCGTGCACCTTACCCACTCAGCTCCAAACAAACACAGATAACATCTAGCTGTGAATATAGTGGCGCAACAACAGCTAAAGAGCTATCCACGAAGGTAGAGACCAAACACGGAGCTAAAAGAGAATACATGTAACTCTTACGTTCATCTAGCAACTGAGCTCACTAATTTTTTCACTGTATCAATTAAAAGGCGACGATACGTGACAGGGTCTTTCAGCTGGCAGGGTATGACATATGGCATGCTGTTATTTCCTATTGAGGAAGCCTCCTGCTCAAACACAGGAAGCTTCGGAGACGCCTGTCAGTGTGTTCTGGTGTCATGTTTTCTCTACTGGGGAAAACATAAAACACCGCAATACCAACGTGTATTGGGAAAAAAAAGTGTTCTCTGTCTTAACTCTTTGCTTCACTCTTTCTTTTCCCTCTCTTTTATCCCTTTCCCGTCCTCTCAAGGCCTTGCCCATATGATGGCAGAACAAGGTACGCCTCTCTTTGCCTCCTGTCAATCATGCCTTTATTTTGTCTTGTGACTTAAGCATGAAACTGCATGTGTTAGCGCTGGTGTGGAATATACATTTATATAAAAGTGCATGCTTCTTTATACATTGTTTGATAGCATGTTTTTTTTTTAATTACCCTGACATCATCTAATACCTGGTGTGTTTTGTGATGTACAGTTGCATTGCAGTTGATTTAGCCTCAGGATATGTATTCATGTATACATTGATGTATCTGCGTGAAGTCAATTGGATTTTGAACTTACGTCTCCTCTTCTCCTCCTCCCTCCTCTGTTGCCTGTGGATCCTCTGCTCTGTTCTTGCCTCCTCCTGCTCTTCTAGCTAAAAGCAAAGGTACAGCCTTTTCGAAATCTTTCCTTTTCCGTCTCTATGAAAAGCGACGCTTGCTCTGTGAGTGTTTGAGAGCATTGCAGTGTGATGTGTTTGACGCTCTAATGTGTTTCACTTGTTGCGTTCACTGTCTCTTCTGGAATGGTTTCTCTAAAAGGGCCTGGATTAAGCAAGTAATTAAATCAACCTAATCTGTAGGATGTGGGGGGGGGAGGGGGGGTGTTGATTTGTGTTTTCTTACTGTGTGTGTTTTGGGTAATTTGTTACGTGGCTGTACAGTGCATGCAGCAACACTGAGACAGTTTTATGATGCAAAGTGCACAACAGTCACTGTGGATCAGTTTTCACAAGAACAAGCCTCTCTCTTTTTTTACTGAAGTATAATTAAATTACATTATTGTCTGATGGAAAAGCAGCAATAACTGAAAAACTAACGCGCATTACCGCTAACATGTTGGTGCAAAGGATATGTGTCGTATTTTGCCTCATTTGTTTTGGGGTGAGTCAACTTCAGTGTTAATAAGTTGTTCTCTCATTGTTGGAATATGTCTGCTCTCAGTCAGCCACAATGACTAAGTGAAAACATGCTTTCAACATTTTTGTGCACTTTCACTAAATGAAAAACTTTAATTTAGAAACACTAATTCTACTCCACTTTTTAAAGTTTTCTGTTCACTTTACAATGCAAATATGTATGTTACATATGCAGTGCAATTGAATGCATTGCTGTGAAATGAACTGGATTAAGGGCTTTTTTTGGGAAAAGCTACTTAATCTACCAAGAAATGGTAATTAGAAGCAAAATAGATACATTAAAAAGCAGTGCCAAACCATATTAGAATGAACATGGGTCCTGTTTAGTGGCGGTACAAAGCTCCTATAGAGAATAATGGTATGTTTCTGTTTGTCATGAGATGATTGGCTGCAGCCACTGGCATGTGTGCACCTGTAATGGCTTCCCCCATTCACAGAACAGAGCTCCTGGAGCTTCCCCTCCCTCACCACCTGTCTCTCCTGCTTTTTGCTGTGTCTAATCCCTGAGCGAGATGGTCGACATTATTAGGCATCAGACTCCCTGTCGTCTCCTGTTAGGCAGACAAAAGGCTCCATTCTGGCTCTATTAGCATGTTAGCACGCGAGTGGCGCGGATGCAGATAGAGAGATGGGGAAAATAGAAAAAGTGGGTCTCAGCTATCTAGAGTCATATTTAAATGTCAAGATGATAAAATATGGGCCTCTCCTCTCATATCCAGTTTTAAAGATTTCTTCTTGTTTGACTCTTCTTTCCCTTCATTTACTCATGGCATGTATCCCCCCATCTGTTTTTATTCCTGGGTTAACTTATTTTCTTTCACTCCTCATTTACTCCCGAGCTTTCTCTTTCTCTTTCCCTCTAATTTTGCCTTTCTGACCGCTCGCTCTGTTGTTTCTAACATCACTAACGTGGTGTGTCTGAGCACAGCAAGGTCACTGACCGTGGCTTAACACCAGCTGCAGAGTAATGCACCATTATCCACTGACATCCTGCACTGGCTCTTCAACTATGTGCATATCCACAGTCACACTACATGAACCTTCTGTGTGAACAGCAACATTCTGATGGTTATCGGGATGCAGAATGAAACGGTCATCACGGTGATGACCACATCCATGTATAGAACACCATGCAGTGTGCTGGCTTCATGTCACAACAACAGACGCCACCATCCCACAATGCATGTTGGGTAAGAGCTCCATTATTTAAGATCTGACTGCAAGCTAACCTGCCACAATCACTCATTACACTCACCATATTACCAGATGTCTCTTATGTCCTCTTGGCTTCAGACAGATGTGATCTATTCTGACTGCAGAGATTAGTTCCTGTTTGTTTAGTAAGCAAAATATGTTTCTGAATTTTTCGAATGCAGTTTCTAACCCTAACCTCAAAGTCCATGTTGGATTTCCTAAACAACTATGTGTTTACAGCACACACCATGCATTGAAGGTGTTAAGATGTACAAGCACCATAAGTGAGTTGTGTGATCAGTATTAAAAATCTAATTATTGATCACTGATCATTTATCATATTCCCATGCTATGATCAAGATATTACATTGTATCATAAAACTTGACTCAGTAACATACTGTTGCCCATAAAGTTGGAATAAACCCTATGGAGCATGCTGCCTGGGATGCCAGAGGCCGAAGCCTTAATGAGAGGGACGATATTCCGCTGAGTCGACAGGAACTAGCCTGTGATCTAACCATAGAGTGGGACGTCCTGCCCATTGACGACATCAACAAGCCTTTAACACATTAAAACATTGATCCGTGTCAGGATGTCCCTCCTCTATACTACTGACATGAGTGACATCTGAAACAGTGATAGTGGACATTCTCATGCATATAATCGCTGTGGAATATATGTTTCCTGTTAAACTGACCAAGGTGGAAAAGTTGAAACAAATTCCTTACCCCTGTTGTTCAGTACTCCCAGTTTTCTTTAAGCGTGAATACACAGTGAGCAAAGGTAAATTGTGGTTGAATATTAAACTGTTATATGTTAAGAAGAGATTGAAAATAAATCACAATGTCACAGTCACTTCATGAGAAGAGGTACAAAATATTTTATTCCAACTTCATGGGCATCAGTGTCATATTACAGTTTCTGGTCTCTCCTGATTAATTCATTGTCATGACGCCTCATGCATTTAATGGGGCTAAACATAAGACTATAACTGAAATCAAGTATTAGGAATACTTGAACCTTTAAAAGGACAGATCTTCCACTGAAATAATCTACAGTAAAGTAGAAATCAGTGGTGTGATCTGAATACCAAGTGTACGTCCAGGCACAGAACCCGTTTACGACTCATTGATGTCGCAATGGTTTAATGCTGGACGGGGACAGAAGGACAGACATGTTGGCGGGTGGTGGTCACTGGCAAGCGGTAGTGGGGATGGGTAGTGGTGTTGCACGGACATGTGTGATTTTTGCGGTTGACTGGGTGCTGGTAAAAGCCAGACATGAAGGGTGGGGGATTGCCCATCGGTGACAGTTGGGGGTGAGGGGGGTGGGGTGAGCTGTGTCTAGGGGGCATGTGTCGTGCATTGTGTAAACAAATGGATGAGATTCAGATTTTACAAAATCTGAATTTTTCTAAAGGTTTAAAAATTATAATCAATTATAATCAATATCAATATTAATATTGTATAATATAGTAATATAGAGTATATAAGCATAGTCAAGATGCCAGTTCTGCTCAGTTAACAACAACAACTATAACAACTATACTATAATAATAATAGTTATTTAAAGTTATTGTTAAGAGTAGTATTTGCCAGCAGATGAGCTGTGGGATTGGTTTTTGCAGAAAGACACAACTCAAACCAGTCTCAGCAGCTACTTGTTATAGACGTACATTTAAAAACATCAGTGAAAGTTCACACAGATCAGCAATCAGACACAATCCTAATTTATTGTATTTAGTGTATGAGTCACCAATATACAATCTAAATATAACAAATGGGATGTAGAAATCTGACACGCTCATAGCTTGCCATGTGATTCAGACCAAAGCCACTCTTGGCAAGCTGCTCACACACAAACATGTGGCACCATACTGTGCTGATCATATGCCACCAAACAGCAACAGCAACAAAAACAGGAGCTCGAGACAAAACAGAGAGCATTGCATTGACAGACTCCACATGTCCTTCCATCATTGCCTCTCTGCCACTCACTTTAGCTATTGTTTCCTGGCTGCAGAATGTAAAGGTTCTGCCCTGTTGTACCGGTCAGAATGTAAATGAGTTTTTCTGAAAGCTGACACAATAGATGGACTGACTTATCATTTTACGTGAAAAATAAAAACACTGATGACAAAAGACATTAAACTTACAAATTCCATTCAATGAAGGAATTGTTTCACATTTCTATTTTAAATCTCTGATTTCAAGAGCATGATACTGTATGGGGCTATGATGTTGAAGAGAACCTGTGTGAACCTATAATAGAGTCTTTGCTGATAGTTCCATCTAAACATCCAGAGAGAGTTGGATGCACTGTCAAATTGTACATTTGATCAGTTTCAGTGTCTTCCAGTTTCTTACTTGACTCTAATGTGTATGATCACCACAAATCCAAAAAACCCAAGTTGTATCATTGTCAGTGGTATGTGGCTGTATGTGTGTTTTTGTGTGTGTGTGTATGTATGCATTGTGTGTGAATCTATGGGGAAGGATCAATGTTTCCTTGTGAGTGACAATAAACTAACTCACTGGGTACGGAATTGCTCTGACATTGTAGAAGCAGTATGCTGATCAGCTAATCAGATTTGATTGCCTTACAGAGGTGTGTGCTCTTGCTAACCTTGATAGAGACACTGATAATCAGGAGATGATGAGCGCTGGGGATTCTCTGCCTCTAACCATCAGCACCTCAGCTCATCACCTCAGATTGTTGGGATTGATAGCGCGTCTGTGGGTGTGATTTCAAACCCACTTCACAGAGACTTGGGACTCCATTAAACACACACCTGCCCCTCCACTGGCTTTGTCTGTCTTCCAACTGCCTCACAGTGAAACGCTGGAAACATGAACTCATCAGTCAATACCCTCACAAGACTTGTTTTTCTGTTTATATAACCACACAACATAAAAATACCTTTTTAAACGTAATCATTACATTTATTCACATTTTTTTGCATATAGGATGGGGAATAAATGGGGATGAAAATAAAGATCTCTAATATAATAAATGATCTGATACTAATATATTTCTGATAAACCATAGTCATCCTGCCGTCAATATTAAGATTCAGTACCAGCTATACAGTTTTGTAGCATGGCCAAGAAAATTCTTGTGTCTCCTCGCTCTTGCTGAAGGTGTAGGTCAGCTGTTGCATCTTGTACAAGTCCTATGACGCTAATTGTGACTGGTGAAAATATGGCTCGATTTGATTTAATATAGGGCATAAATAATTTTGGTGACGGAGGATAAATTCACTGTGGGTTGAATGCAACCAAAACTGCACAGCAATAAATAAATGTGGTGAAGTTTATATATTTACAGTGTGTGTGTATGCGTGTGTGCCTGCGTGCGTTTGTGTGTGTGTGTGTGTGCATGTGTGTCTTAGAGACCTATATAATATTATCTCCACTGAACAGACACTTCTGATAATATTACAAGAGCATTGCAGAAGTCGCTAACGGTAACAAGTTTTATACCTCTGAAATACAATATTAGTTTCAGTTTCTTTTGGGAGCATATCTGAAGACACACAGGGTTATGACTTGACTCATTAAAACAGATAATTCAGCTAATTCAGCTAATATTTTATCTATTATGTCTCTGACTTCATTTACACAGGATATTAATAATGTCTCTCCAGTGTTCACATGTGAGGACTGACGCGAGGACGGCTCTGTGTGCTCATTGGCTGACAGCTGCTAGGTGCTGATACGTCACTGGTTCAGAACAGTTACACTCGATTAAGTATTTCAGCTGGTTTATGTCGTTACAGTCGCAGGAATACTTGCGTTGTGTGTGGTCACAGTACATCTCTGATCTCAGTCCTCAGTGCATCGTCAGTGCATTTACATCTGTTCATTTATGTGATCAAAGCATGACCAGGAGTTATATAGTCTTAATGTGAGATTATATGTTGTCCGGTATATGCAGTTTAAAATAATAATATTACACAGTTTCCAAATGCAATCTGTATTAGGATATTGATGTTATGTGTAGGCTATTAGCCGGATCTGATGGCAAATGATAAATCGAATGTATCAAAGTCAGTACTGCAGTTTCCATCACTCTATGCATCTGCTGAACAGAACTATCCAACATGAAGGAGACTGTATCGACAAATAATTTCAACCAAGGTTATACAGCAATTACTTTTTTCCGTGTTTTGTCTTAGACCTTCAGCAGTGTATAAAATCAGGATATGCACACGCGTCAGTCCCCAGCAGCCAAAGCAGCACTGCACTGTCACACAGAGCCAGACAATGAATTGTAGTGCGTTTAGCAGAATAGGTCGAACCCCAATAGTCCAATTGCCCCAAAGCAAACACATTTTGGCTGCAGAACGTTCCCTAGACGACATTTTAGAGAGGAGGTAGTGGGGGTGAGGGGGAGCGAGAACACGCTTCAGGGGAAGAAAAAAACATGGCGTCGATCTGTGAAACGATTAAATCCAGATTCCTACTGACAACATTTTTCACCCCCTGCCCCCACCCCCCACCCCCCAGAGGGGAATGACATGGGTAGTGGCACAGAAAGAGAGATGGAGGGAGAGAGTAATGGAAGGGGAAAAAAAAGAGAGATTATGAGCGGGATTGTGCTGGTTATCTTAATTAAATGGAAGTGTGTTTTATCCTCCTCTTATTGATTTTTGCCAGCGGCTATGTGTGTATTTCAAAGTGAAAAGTCTGCTGGTTTATAGCCTGGTCTTTGCTTGTGGTCAACGTGACTACTGCAGTCAACATACTGCCCAGATGTTTGTGTGTGTGTGTATGTGTGTGCGTATATGTGTGCCAGTGCTGATACCATCCTGGCTGCAGCAGCAACGCCGCTCTGGTGCGTTTTTATTTTCCAGCCCCACCGCCCTCCAATCAAAACGGGAGGGGCCCTTTTGATTTTGGAACTTAACGTTAACAGTTTTGTCAAGTGCACTGTGCTCCAGGCAACACTGCTTAAGTATATCTTTTGCAATTTATGTGACCTGCTTTCTGGCAGAGGCTTTTTCCCCATTACTGGGAATGACATTTCATTTAGACCCCATCATTCATCTTCTCCTGTTCGGACTACAGCTCTCTCTCGCTCTCTCTCTCTCTCTCTCTCTCTCTCTCTCTCTCTCTCTCTCTCTCTCTCCTCTGCTTCTCTCATTCTCACTTTCATCTCTTATTTTATATATCCTTTTAATTATGTTTTGCACTGTTTTACATCTGCGTTCACAATCCGTGTTGTTATTTTGGGCTGCAGGTTGGGATGGAGCCTCCTGCACATACACACACACACTCACACAGAGTAGTGTGTGTTATTATAGATCCCTGAGGGGCCAGTGTGTGAGCCAGTTGAGTTCACCACAGTCTGCAAAACCAAAATATCTTCCCAGTCTGAATGTGACTCACTCTCCTTCATGCCATCAGCTAGAGGGCTCTGCTCAAAAACCAGTGCACAGTGCTGCAGATGCTGCAGGCCTCTGTGCTCTGTGTGTGTGTGTGTCCTCTTAAAACGATGTCACGTTGTGTCGTCGCTCACACTTCGAAAGGTGAATAAATGCTTGACTTTGTGTTTGATTCTGGCCGACATACAGGCAAACCGCTGTCTATGTATAGCCAGTGTATTTTTCACAATGAAATGGTGTTTTAATGGGCTTTTAATGGCCCCCCCAGTCAGTGTGGAAATACACAGCACTGAACCGTGGTCAAGCTGGACACATTTGAAAGAAATGAACTGAACTGAGTGTTAAGGGAGCAGCCATGAAGATATAAAGTGTCCACCAGGCACCAGCTGTTTACTCACTGCACTTTACTGATCTGTGCAGAGCATCTGCAACAAACCTGTGCAAAGCCTCAGCCAACAAGACCCTGTAAACCTGTACATAAACAAATGACTGTTTGAAATGATTTATTCATCGTTAGACTTTGGGACATGGTTTTCATAAGTGACAGTGTCTTATGTCTGGTGTGCATTTACAACACTGACAGATACTGTATCTGCGCTCCTCTGCAGCTGATACCTGACGTCTACCTGAGCTGGCATTTGAAAGATGTGCTTGTGATTCACGTTTTGGTCATGAGGCGTTTTGACTTTTGTCTCATAAAGGAATTCACATTACTGATGCATTTCAGATGGCTGTTGTTTCAGTTTTCCATCCAAAACCATCTCTCCTGTACTTGTCCATGTCCATGTCCATGTCCATGTCCACTCTGACCACCATGCTATGTCTTCTGTGCAGTATACCAATCACCCCATTAGCGTGTACTCACGTCTGCGTCTATTTATTGGCTATGGCAGCTCCACTTGGAAAAGCTCCAATTTGCTCCAAGAATTGGATTCATTATCATGCCACAGTTGATCCAGATATTTTCCCTGCATCTATTTGTATCTGCCAGGAGGCTGGAGGGTGGAATCACATTACACTCCCCTACATGATGAGCGCTGCACAGGAATGTGCTCCAGTGTATTCACCAGTGGGAAAGAGACAGTTTTATTGTAAACGTCTGCTAGAGCTGTCAGGGTAGAGCTCTATGAATATGTTATTAAGGAGATCATGATTGTGGCAGCAGAGGAATGAGGGATTGGAGTGTCTTCACTTGTCAGCGGGAGTGAGGAGGGAACCTTTGCCGATGTTTCTCAGCAACAGTTAATTTCCGCTGCGGGTGTGGTCAGCAAAATAAGCTTTGCATACATTTTCTGTGGTCAGTCCTCGTCCATCTTTTCGGCTTTCGCGTTGTTCCATGTGACTGAATTTCAACGATCATCTGATGGCGTTCACTCCTCTCTAACTGCAGCAGTCAAACAGTCCTGACAGGCCTTACTCAGGGAAAAATGCTCTGGTGTCGTCCCACTTCTCCATAAATCTTCAAGCTCGAAATAGCTGCTATATAAAGTACTGGACCCCGGAGAGGAATTATCACTTTAAAAAGAATGAAATTTATTTATTTACACAGGACCAAATCACAACATACTGTACAGTATCTCCTGACTTAACACAGTAGAGTCAAGACGCTTCAGTATTACTGAGAGAAACCCAGCAGTCCCCACCATGCGCTAGCTAGAGAAACTACTAATAGAACTGGACTTGCAGTGTGGGCGGCCATCTCCCTCCACTGGTTGGGCTGAAAGGAAAGAATTGGGGAGAGAGGAAAAGGAGGGGAGAGGAGGAACTGTGGCGGGTCGCGCAAATTTTAATGAAGCCTTTTATTAAAAAATACAAATTAATATATCAAGAACACATGTCCAGGGTTCATCGTATATGTGCTGCATTGATAAATGCATAAATAACTGAATTTATGATGTTTGTTAGGATACAGTGTACAAAGAGAAATAATGCTTGGCTTAGTGTCATTAAAAGGCGAAAGGAGAAGCTAAATAACGGAGAAGCTAATGACTAGTGGCTGAAATGATAATGGAAAGCATCAGGGAAGGGCAAAAAGGAAAGGAAATTAAAAATTTAAATTTAAATGCCTAATTTTAAATCTAAATTGTGGAATTTTGTGAATCTTGATTTAATTATCTCTTTAAGCTGCATTTCCCCACCATTTTTTAAAACTCCATTATTTATGATTTTATGACTTCATTGATATCTTTTAATATGATGCATCTGTTAGCTGTTTTATGTTGTACAGATTGGTTATAATTATTGCCCAAATAATGTCACATAATGAACTGTTTTGTTTATTTTGATGACTGATTTTGTTAATTTTTAAATGGGTGTATTAATGAATGCATATATTGCATCATTGGTTATTTGTTAATAAAATGCTTGTCTACTGTTTGGATGACACCTTTGGTTCTCCCTTTAGAAGCCACTGCATGTTTTATTAAAACACCTTCATACGGGTTGCTATAAATGTGGTGATATTAGGTGTAATAATAATTAATGATGACAGCAGCAATTATACCAGCATTGGCTAATAGCGATAAGAGCGATAATAATGATAATAACTTAAGACTAATAATAAATGTACGGAGGTTGTCTGCCCCCTGGGCCCTGACTGGGAGCTGGTTCTACAAGAGAGGAGCCTGGTGGAAATGAAAAGAAAAACGGAAGAAGCTGTGTTCCAGTGTTGAAGGTGACCTCTGATCTTTCAGCATTATGGCTCAGCAAATTAAAACATTAGCGCTATCAGATGAAGGCGGACTAAGTGGATATGCACACCACATCAGGCTGGCGGAACATACAGAGGAGGTGAATGTCTATCACTGACTGATCTCGCTGCCAGGTTACCACGTCTTATAGAATTCCCGTCAGCATACTTTAGCCGACAAAATATTCCCTTTAGCACTGGAATTCATGCAAATTCCGAGAGGAAGGTGAAACGGGAATTTTTTTTTTTTGCTTGTGTACTGTTATTGGAAATTAGCTGAAATTAGATTTTTTATGACCCCAGAGCTCAAGGTCCACTAAGCTTTTGAACATTGATACTGTAGGCTCAGATATGAGGGGTCCATTATGCATCATGCAGCATGCTCACTAAAGTCAGACACTGGCTTTGATGCATCAGAATCTGTGAAAGTGTATTTTGTCAGTGTGACTGTTATCCCTGTGTCATCTGTTTCAGGGAGAAAGCTTTTATTATTCATACATATTTTTGAAAGACTATATAACATTGTGTATCAACACTTTCCTCTCCAGATACATGGTTTCAAGTTTGCATAGAGGAGTTTGCATAGAGGACTTTCATCATTTCACTGGTCATAAAAACACACGTGAGACGGCACATGGCAAATGAGCAGGATAAGACTCTAGATCGAGCTTTGGAAATGTGGCTGTAAATAAATAATCGTGTGAACTGGGCTTTATGTTTGTCAGCTGATAACCTATGTTTGTTTTCTGATAAGAGGTGTGATGCCATATGCAACATGGCTTCACTAGTGGAGTGTTTGTCATGGATTAGATGGTAATGTGGTTTTGAGATGATGTTCCTACATAATAATATCACTATAATCGTTTGTTATCATTCATTAGTCTGTGAGTCATAGTCATTCATGCAGGTAAACTGCGACGCTGAGTGAGCAGCAGTGACTGGCTGATGATTGTCCTTTTGGAATGGCGTCCTGTATATAGGCAGAGGAATGTGTTCTGATTTTAACTTGTCACATGAGAGGTCAGTTCTCACACACGCTCCTCTAGGAACCCTCCTGTACATCTCTAACACCCACCAGTACAGTGTTTCCTCCTCCCCTGCTGGGACTGAGGGAGGTGATGTCCGCCTGGGAACGTTTCTCATCCGTAGTGACACAGAGTGTAGTCGTTGCTCTGTATAATAAAGGGCCTGCCAGGTGTGTTGTTGGCAGGGCCTTTGTAAATCTTAAGGAGAGAGTGGAAGCACAGTGCATATTTATTAGTGTTTGGTTTGTTAAATGACTGCTCTGTGATGCTGGTGGTTACAAAAGCATAACAAACAAAACCTGGTTGTGTTTCAACAGACATGAACAAAATAGAACGCGTCATCCCCATCGGGATAATTTATAACAATGCAGTACTTTAATAAATCATCTGCAAAAAAAACCCTTTTAGCATAGGCTATGGTCGGATGTAAGCGTAATTTCAGATTGTCAACACAGATCCTGAAAAAGAACATACATTTCCCACACATGCACAACTAGCTGCCCCGTTGTGTATCAGGTTAAGAGTGTTGTGTTGACTTGGCTCTTTGTGTTTAAATAAAAAGCACAGGCTTCTCTAGCGTTGCTCTGCTGTAAGTGTGTGTTTGATGTTTGGTGAGGTAATACAGGGTGAACATGAGAACTGAAGCTACCTGAGCCTTGAACCTCACACACACACACACACACACACACACACACACACACACACACACACACGTCTCTGGAGCACTACCAAGAAGGGTGCTCTATCCTGACTGGTATGTGCAATGATTTTTTGATGATTTTGCTGCTGAAGGTTTTTAACCCTGTGTGTAAAGATACTCTTAAAAACTGAACTTCAGTTTAATTAGCATATTAACAGATGCTGAATTACGCTTGTTCATTAGAAATAATACCTTTAACTCTGTGCGTTATAAGATCAAAATGGGAAAAGTTATTCTACACTATAAACTTTGTATACATCGTTGACAGAGTCTGGAGTCTAGGGGAAAAAAATGCTGTAATGTTTTTGTTCACATCAGTCTATATATATATATCACTATTGCAAAATAAAATTGTTTTTGATTGTTTTTGGTCATCTACATTCTCACCATTGTAAAACATTGTACTTCAGCTGGTGGTGGCAAATTATAAAGCAAGCTACACAACAGCAGTACATGGAGGAGATTTAGACAGTATTACTGATAACTATAATTTACTACTGTGAAAATAAGATAAATTAAGATAAAGTAAAATCGTCTGAAATGAGTATTCAATTCAATACAGTTCAAGCATGCTCAGGGCTATAAACTCCATCATACAGGATCCTGTACTGTCGTAATGACCTTCCACTGCTTTTTGGTGTGTACTGGGATGGATCTAGTTTATGGTTTGTTTAGGTATCATTTTACTCAAACTCACTGGTCCTTTGTGAACCATTTTTATTGCTGTAGTGACCATTGTATGGCCCCACATTTAGCAAGGCACCTGTACCTGCCCTAACACGTGGGTTTTATGCTGACTTGATACAAAGTGAGGCTGAGTTGAGGGCCCCACAATTGTAGGTTGGAAACATCACATAAAAAAGTCACTTTGTAGAGGCACAGAGGCAGAGGCATTATTATTATTATTATTATTATTATTATTATTATTATTATTATTATTATTATTTCTCCAATTGGTGTCTGCAGTGACACTGGAACTGATATCCTTTCATTCTCAAGCATCTGCACTGCCTTTCTGACTCTGTGTGTGAGTGTGTGTGACACATGTCACCTTATATATGCAGAGAAACTCGCCCTCAGGCTGAGTGTAGCAGTACACAGTGACACGCTGACACTGGCTTATTATCTGCAGTTAAAAGTATCTGTCATATATTGTAGTTTACGACAAAAGAAACAAAACACCATTAGTTTCCATTTACATTATAACCATAACCAATTCATAATGAATATGTTATATAAATAATGAATATGTTAGATGCCTGGAGTTGGGAGGTCTTATTCTCGATTGGTGACTGGTGATTGTTAAGATTTGCCTAATTTCTTACTGCCTCTTATCTGAACGTCTTATCCTGCTACTGCTGATAAAATGACTGACTGTGTAGCCCAGTGAGTCAGTTATATTAATCATCCATGTCCATTAACAGCTGCGTCTGCATCAACTGAACTAGATGAATTTCAGTGGTGAGGACAATATGCCCCAAGGGCTCTGTTAATTTGGTATTTTACAAAGGGAATGTCCACAAATTCTCTTTAATTGCAGTGATGTTAGTTCATTATGAATATTAGTAGGGCAAAGCATCAACTTAAAAATTAAAAAAGATTTAACAATAAAATTAGGTGTTAAATAGTGAAAATAAGAATAAAAACTAAAAAGCAGGTTGAATACTCCTGAATAATCCTTTCTAGGCTTTCCAGTTCCTAAACATTTGAACGGATCATTTTTCATTTGGTCTGATTATACATAATAACCCTGAGTCATTTTTCTGAAAAAAATGTTGTTTAAGATATCGTGTAAAATATCCTCTTCACAAACTTTACTCTTTGCAATGTTGGTATCTGTTCTTTATAACACTGGTTACGGTTTTCTCTTACTTTTCTACTCAATTACATTTGAGTGGTTGATACATAATTTGTGATTATTTGTCAGCATCTTCTGAGTATTTTGTTAGAATAACATTTCAGATAACACTCCACAGCTCCGTGATTCATGTTCAATATAGATTTAAAGGATAATATTGTTACAGTACAGGCAGATGCCCTCTGATCTTCACTGGTTTTTGGTGTGGATGTGCAGAATCCATGTTGTCATGTTTTGATGTTTTAAAGCTCATGAAACATGGTCTCATTTTGTCCGTTTTACAAGTTGGTAAAGTTAAAATGTGGAAGATGGCAAAAAGTAAAGGGAATACTTGCTTTTGTACATTTTGTTTTGTTCTGTTCTTTGTCCTCTTCAGGTTCTTTTCTGTTCTTTAAATTGAATTGCCTTCTATTGTGGCCTTGTGTTCCTATGAACAGGATCTAATTAGAGTCCTTTGTTTTCATTCATTATTAATGATTACATTTTTGCTGAGCTTCAGTTATATGTATAGTCTTGGCTGTGTGTGATGGACGTGTGCAGTGTCAGCCATCATCACATTATTCTGCCTGGAGTCGAGCCTCTCTGGACTATATCAGTGGCTTCATCTGGTGTCGAGGGCCCCAGTCAGGGAGCAGTGGCAGGGGCCGACTCTCTACGATGTCCGGACATTATCTGTGTGTCAAGATGCTATGAGGTGTGTGTGTGTGCGTGTGTGTGTGTGTGGTGTGTTTGTTGAAGTAGTCCTTTTGTTGTCTTCCTGTACACAAAACTGGGGACAGAGATGGCCAGTGTAAGTGTGTCTGTATTTTATGTGCTTGTACTTATCTCTCTTATCTTTGTGAAAACAACTTTGAGTATAGACCTTGTGTGTGTGTGTGTGCGCGTGTGTGTGTGTGAGAGAAGGGGGGACTGGTGTGCATTGCTAATGTTGATTGAAGCACATGGTCCAAGGAGCCAAATTAGCCCAATTGCAGAGGGCAATCAGTAATCAGTGCTCTACCTCGTCTGCTAGGCTGATGCAATTATGATGCTGATGAAGCTATGCGCGTGTGTGTGAATGTGTGTGTGTATGTGTGTGTGTCAGAGGGCGTTCCCATATGTAGGGGCAGTGGCAGTTTCCTCAGTGATTTTAAGGAAGTGCATTGATCCGATTCTGACTTCATTACTGTCACTGCTCCTCAGTAGGAGCCACACATTTCTCTATTCAGATCCTATCTCTCCTGCACTGTAGCCAACTTCAGCGCAGCCAAATGGCTGTTATTACCACAGCCTTTGGTAGTTCATCATCCAAACAGCAGCTCAGCCTTGATTCATTGCATCACACAACAGTGCTCATTGCCCTGCTGCCATGACACTCACATTGAGAGGCACAACACACAGGCAAAGATGAAGCTGTGTGAGCCTTTCAGCTCTCTAACTTAGATCTTTAAACCATACCAGACTCCACTACATCTTTGGTTTGCCAACAACATTCTCATTGTGACATGTCACAAAAGACAAGGGATGATGATACTGTGCATCAGCAAAAAACTATGCCCAAGACAAATCAAACTGTATTTGTATCAGTTTTGTTTTGTTCATTTTAGTTGTAAAGAAAAACCACAAACAAACAAAAAAAAAAAACAAAGAAATCCAGACCTGATCACCCAGGACAGTCAAAAGTTCATCAGATCACACCAACAAAATAACAATATTGTTATTGTTATTGACGTGAAAGAGTGCGAGATATAGAGAAGGCAGAGCAATGAAGTAAGACTGGTTGTTATAATAACAAAAACAGTAAGGTAAGTTATCTTTACTGCGATGTTGTCAGAACCTTAATGATATGTCTGATATGTAATAGCATTACTACTATATATACATATACACACACACACACACACATATATATATATATATATATATATATATATATATATAATGAGTTGAGGTGTGTATTATATGAGTGTCATTAATGGATGTGCACATTCCCACTGTGAATTATGAAAAAGCAAATTTGGGTAAAGGCTGCAGCCAGAGCTTGCTCCTGAGGAGGCAGCTGCGAGCAGTCTGGGTAAAACCTGTCTGACTGTCGCACTCTAGGCTTCGGAATTACACTTTCCAAAACCAGCAGATCTCAGATGTGTGTTTGATAATAAGCATGTTTGATATCTCAACCCCATTCTTACTCCCTGAAACAATCAAGAAGAATGACATTCACACAAAGACACAAAACGTTAATAGCTTTGTCTCCTCTGGTAAAGAGTAAAAAATAAAAATGACAGTGGCCATACACATGGACAGGTACAGGATGGATTTTTTTCTTTGTTGGTTTAATAGTGGAGGTTTACTGAGCGCACAGGGTTTTTGATGAACACCTCGCCTGAGTAAATCTGATCATTGATATGGTGTGGGTTTTTTTTGTGTTTTTGAGTGTATGCATGTGTGTTTGTGGAGCAGATTACTGCAGTGGGGCCCAGGCCTTATCTCTGTTGGCCAGTTGCTCACTGTGACATGCCACTCACATGACAACGCAGGAGGAGAGAGCCGTTATCTCTTTCCCTCCAGATCCCACACTCTCACCCCACTCCCCCCTTATATGTAAATCTATACACACACACGCTCTCTCTCTCTCACACACACACACACATTGCTTCCTTATCTCCCCAATTTTTCCCACTTTAATCTTTATTAATGCAAGCTAGATTAATAATCTGTGGGCTCACTGTTTTAACTCTGTACAGTCAGTATGAGGCTATCCATAACCTTTACAATTAGGTTATAAGAAATGTCGTAAGGTGCAATGATAAGTACTGGATTTCTATATTATGTATTTATAAGGGACAATATACATTACCAAAGACAAATGTTAATTTATTTTAATTATTGTCGTGGAGGCTAATTTTCCCATGCAATCACAGTGGAGCATGTGTGCTGTTACACATCAGCGAGTCCAACTTCAATGCTGCCACCACCCCAACACACACACACACACACACACACACACACCCAGACATGCGGTTTCATCCAGATTTTTTTTTACGTTTCCTATGTACCCAGGTCTTACATGACCTCAGAATGGCAGTGATATAGGAACCACACAGAGGACGTACAAAAGGGAAGGAGGTGCTGCTGTCAGATAGCTGCCCAGACTGCTGGAAACCCATGCATTTTAAAAAGGCATGATGTTATGCTGCGGCCAATCAGTGTCCATGATTCCGGCTAGTCACAGAAACACCTTTGAAACATCCCTGCAGGAACAAAGCAACCACAACACCATGGCACACTGGGAAATGCAGGCTGGGCTGGAACAGCCCCTTTCCTGAAAAGTCCAACACCAAAACATTGAATAAACCGGTTCAGGAAGGAGCACAAGAACCACAATCTCATGACTCTGGTGCAACACTGATTTCCTTTTTTTTTTTTTTATCTTTTTCATCTCCTGCAACAACACAGCACCACAACAGCATCACTGCTGACATCCACCCTAACGGATGGACAGTCACAAGTCACCAACAAGCTAAAGCCATTTGAAATGTCCATATAAATAGTGTGGGTCTTCAAATTAAGCTCTTTCTGTTTGAGAATTTGCCTTTGTGTAATTCATGTTTTATGCAGACACTAACAATGTTGTTGTTTTCACATAATTTCATTTCACAGCAGTTCTTTCCATAACTAATGAGGTAATTTTGTGTGTCGATTAAATGTTTGTGAGAGAGTGTCGTCGTGTGATGCTGGGAAGACCGGACACAAGGGCTGGAGCTTGTTGTGGTGGAGGGGGAAGGGGCAGACAGAGAGGTGATTATTAGCGCTCCTCAGAGGCTTTTGTCTGGGCCCCATGAGAGAAAGAGGTTAACGCCACTTAGCCTCAGGAGGGCCTGCTGAGGCCGATTGTGTGTGTGTGCGTGTGTGTGCGCGCACGCGCGTGTGTGTGTGTGTGTGTGTGTGTGTGTGTGTGTGTGAGATGGGCTTCCCTCTGCAATTCAAAATCACTTACTATTTTCCTCAAACAATCACGCTCCCTTGCCTCTGTCAGCTTCCCACTGATGTCTGTGTGTAGATAAACACAAATGTTTGCAGTGGAGTTGTGTCTATGATACAACACACAACAGGATAATAACACCATTTGTCATTACTTCATAAATAATTTCTCGTAAATGAGTGAACTTGCCACGCAGCAGGAATAAACAAACGCACAAGCGGGATGTTCGTTATTGTCTTTTTCACTTATATCCGATATATTAATAGTTGTCCAACTACTCATTTTCAGATATCAACCAACACTGATATGTGCGGGTCCCCCCCCCCAAAAAAAATCATTGCAGGTAAACAAACAAACGTAAACAAAACAAAAGTATCTCAAAATCTATACATCTCTTATATTTTGACATTTTGAGTGAGAGAAGTAGTTGAAGAGTTTGATGTATAATATGTGCATGTGTCAAGTAAAAACCGATACCGATAATTTCCGATATTGAATTTTTATGCCAATATCGTCCAATAATATCGGACGTCTCTAATACAAACACACATTAAGAACTTTGCTGAGATGCACACACAGATGCACACACAAAAGTATCTCACTCTCTCAGTGAGATACTTTTTGTTCTAAAAAGGTTTGTTCATCATGCAAAGATTTTGTTCCCTGTCTGTCCCTGTTTGTTTGTTAAATATAATAATATTTCAAATGTTTGGCATAACCTTTGTGCATAACCTTCGTAAGATATTGAGTAAACATTCAAAGTTTTTAAAAATACATCTGTAATCCTAAACCCAAGTGTTAAGCCTCAAACAGGCGTCTGACTTTGTGAGGACCCGCTTAGATATTAGCTCCCAGTCTGAAAAAAGACAAGCGCACACTCAGGCAGACATAGTCACACACATACACACACAGACACAGACACAGTGCTGTGGTTTTCTGCTGAAGCTGACAGGCATCTCATCATCCTGACCTGAGCCTCCTCTCATTAGGCCACGCTGTGCGATGCAGTATTAGCCCTGCCACATCTCATTGTTGCAGACGTACGCTCCTGCATGGAGACAGTGTGCGGAATTGTTGCCCAGCGCCTTACAACTGTCGCTCAGAAATGAGTTTAGTGTTATGATTAATGTGGCGTGCATGTCATCTGTACCTCTCAAAATGCAATTATGTCTTTGGGGTAAAGGACAAAACTGTCCATCAGCTGAGCCTGATTACAAATCAGAAAGAAATAGTGACTGTCAGGGCTGGATGAGGAGCTCTGCAGGCACCTGCTCCTTCTCGACGTGGAGGCCTGTTACGCTCTGTCGGTGATCAATAAATATAGTACAGATCCCTGCAAAACAAGGTGCCTTTACATGAACATGTCTGTAAACTGTATTTAATAACTTTTACGAAATGTCCCCTATTTTATTTTCCAACGTTTCACTACCAAGATGAGCAGTTAATGGTTATGTATTTAGGTGAATGGCCAGAAAGACTGACGTACCTAACCTACACATGATGTGGCTTGGCATCTACCATATACATCTTATTAGTGTTCCTCACATAGTACAGCTTTATTTCTGTTTTAGCAGCTCTCAGCAATATTACAAACAGAACTGATGGTCAGAGCCACAGAAATGAGACACATGTTGTCATCGAAGTAAACTATTTGATTGTGAAGGGAGCTGCTTGAATAAAGTAGTCAAACAATGTTTTGTTCGTTACACCACTTCAGGAGTCCTCTGCTACCAGTGTGTCTTCATTAGAAGAAAGACCTTTAATAGTCCCATGGGGAAATTAATATTTCTGCACATGCAGTACACAACATACAGTTAGCACAACAAACATGACATGCACATGCAGAGCAGAAGGCTACACCACGAGGAGCGCCCCGGGAGCGAGTTCACGGGGTTAAGGGCCTTGCTCAAGGGCCCAAGGTGGTGGACGACAGTGGATTAACGCGTTTACGTCTCGTCTGGAAAAAAAAACCTTGTCTGAATACGCGTCTGTTTCCTTAAACAATCAGGACAACAAATGCATCAAGTCTGGCTTTGCATTCAGCCACTTTTCCTCCTCTTCCCTTATTCTCTCTATCAGAGCCCACCCCTCCATTACCTCCTCCTCCTCCTCTCTTCTGTAACCATGGTGACCGTCAGCTGAAAAATGGCAACCATGGCCCTTCATTAGGTATCAACACTGGCTCCGACAGCCCAGATAATAGCCAATAAGGGGTTGTGTAGGTGTGTGTGTGTACGTGTACATGTGTGTGTGATTTGGATGGGGGGTTTGGGGATGTGGCATTATGTTGGGCAGTAAATGAAAAGCCCCCTGGGACTAAGTCAACCTTGTTTTCATGCTTGAGAGAGTAATGTCTGTCTCTCTCTCTCGCTCTCTCTCTCTCTCCCTCTCTCACTCTGTGTGTGTGTGTGTGTGTGTGTGTGTGTAATCAGCCTTTGCCTCTGCATATGTGGGAAGACGTGCACATGTGAGTGTACAGACATGTACACATGGATGCTTTGTGCATACACTCACACATTTCTCTCTCTCTCTTTCTCTGTCTCACACACACAGATCAGTGTGTGTGTGTGTACAGATCAGTTACAGACGCAGGTATTCCTGCACTCTGCAAATCCACATTGTCGAATCACATGCAGCTAGGTATTTTTTCTTTACTTTGGGATTATGTGTGCTGAATGACTGAGTGACTGAATGAAATGTGGTGATGTTTTTGCTGAGCAGCACAGGGCCCTCTCTGAGAGAGAGCATCAAAATGGCAGCGCCTCTCTCTCTTCTTCCTCAGAGGTAACGCTTCACTGGCTCCATCCCCCTTCCACTTGCTCTTTGTTTCAGTTCCACGCTGCCGTTTGGTGCAGACATCCCAACGCACCATTGGTCAAGCTGCTGAACAAATGGAAATCCGCCAGCCTGCTGAAATTACTGATGGTTATCCTTTGCACCCCCCATTACCACCACCCGCATCTTTACTCGCTCCCTCCCTTCAGCACCTTCTTTTCTCAGCTGCTCCCGTCTCCATCAGCTGTCAGCTTTCTAACGAACTCACCTCAGATTTCAGTCATCTGTAATGCAGAGGGGGCTGAGGAGTTACCATTCTTTTGTTAACCTAACTAAAAAATGCATGTGAGATGTATGTGGAATGCAGTGACCTAATTTCCCAAATTGGGATTAATAAAGTATGTTCTTCTTCTTCTTCTTCTTAACTTTCCCTTTTTATTTTTATTCCCTCATATCCCTCTCTTCGTTTATCTTCCATCCGGATACTGTGTGTGTGCGTGTGTGTGTGTGTGCGTCTGCCATCTTGAATAAACAGAACATTTCATGCTCCTAGTTTCTCATAGTTTGTACATTTTCGGCACTAGTTGTTGTTTGTCTGTGGAACTGTAAAAGTTAATCTTGACTATAAGTCTAACATAATCTCCTTCAGACTTTCAACTGAGCTTTAACAACATGACAAAAATTATAACTGGAAGGGCCAACAGGGGTTCTTGTCAGTAAAATGAATACATATGCTCACTGAACATGTTTTTGGGAACCACCATATTAATTCTGGCTAGTTCTCCTGTTTGCTTTCAACCGACAACCTCCGTTCTTTAAGGCCTTGATTCAGTTACATGTTAGACGTGTCAGCAGGTTTTATGAGCTACACTGCAGCAGGACACCAGTGGGCCATAAGGCGTGGCTTTGCCTTTCAGAGATATCATTCTTAGCCAGTCAACTGTAAAACATCTGGATTGCTTTTCCAGATTTAATGCAAGTCCAAGTTATGCACTGTATGAGGGGTAATAAAGAAAAAAACAATTACAATAAACAGTGGGTCATAAAACGTGGTCAGGTCATTGGATAGCCTTGCAGCTCATGTGTGTTTGTGGTGTTGGGCAGGCAGTGACACCTCTTCACACTGAAGATGGTAAAAACCATACAATCACCATACCATCTACAATGAGGTTTTAGCAATGATATCTTTTCTACCTAGGTTTTCACAGCCTATTTTTAATTTTATATTATATGCCAAATGTTACTGACATATTGTTGTATAGTGAGTGTATGCATGTGCATGTGTGTGTTTGTGTTTGTGTGTGTGTGTAGGTGTGCAGGGTGCAGGTGCATGCATATGCACATGAGGCCCCTCTGTCTGTATGTTGACATCACAGGCTTAATTTGGCGCATGCAGTAATCTTCTTCATCTCTTGCTTGGTGGCTTCTTTCTTTTCTTTTTTTTTTGCCATCTGAGCACCAGAGGCCATCATTTAGTAGGTGTGCGATCATAATGCACTCACTGGTGTGTGTAATAGCTTCTTTTTTGTGTGTTCTTGTCTCTATGCGTGTGTGTGTGTGTGTGTGTATGTGTGTGTGTGTGTGTGTGTGTGTGTGTGTGTGTGTGTGCGCGCATAATTTTGGCTACATGACTGCTTCTATCTACATCAACATTATCCAATACAAAGCTGCTTTTCCTGTCTAAAGGTAGTGTTATACATTGTTAGATATACACTGTTTGATATACCAACAGTACAGTTATGTCTTAGACAAGTACAATTTTCCAGTTGGTCTATCCATCCATCCATCCATCCATCCATTGATGCATAGATTTTGGTAGACAAAGGTTTAGGTGGCACCAAAGTCACCAAACATGTTTTTTTTTTTTTTTTTTAATACTCTTTTTATTGGTTTTTCAGAGTTTAGAGTACAAACATTAGAAAAACAAGACTAACAATAGAACATACACAAAAACAAACCAAAACAAACAAAAACAAAACAAAAAGTCCCACCCCAAACTAATACGAGCACTGCAATATATATCGCTATAAATCCATCCATGCATACACAAATCTATACACATACAAAGTCAGCAAGATAACAGGAGACAGGCAAATAAAAAATAGTCAGCCTTCCTCTTCCAGGGACATATGATGAGTTATAATTTCTGTAAAAAGCATCTGAGCACCAGAGGCCATCATTTAGTAGGTGTGCGATCATAATGCACTCACTGGTGTGTGTAATAGCTTCTTTTTTGTGTGTTCTTGTCTCTATGCATGTGTGTGTGTGTGTGTGTGTGTGTGTGTGTGTGTGTGTGTGTGTGTGTGTGTGCGCATAATTTTGGCTACATGACTGCTTCTATCTACATCAACATTATCCAATACAAAGCTGCTTTTCCTGTCTAAAGGTAGTGTTATACATTGTTAGATATACACTGTTTGATATACCAACAGTACAGTTATGTCTTAGACAAGTACAATTTTCCAGTTGGTCTATCCATCCATCCATCCATCCATCCATCCATCCATCCATCCATCCATACATTGATGCATAGATTTTGGTAGACAAAGGTTTAGGTGGCACCAAAGTCACCAAACATGTTTTTTACATTACATTACATTAAATGCCCATGTGATTTTACACAAAATGTCGTCAAAAATGTCTAGACCTGTTCAAAATGATGAAATGATGACATTTTATTTACACACTAACATGACCAGGTGCCACCTGGAAGTGGGTGAGATAATCAATCAATCAAATTTTATTTGTATAGCCCATGTAAAATGATATACTATAGATGCTGTAGATGAGGTGGCAAGTGAATGTATTTTCCTTGAAGTCAACTCTTTAAGTCCATGTTATTTTGACACATACCAGCTACCTTAACATTGTTGCTGACCATGTACAGCCCTTTATGAAAATGGTATTCCCAAATGACAGTGACATCATTCAGCAGGATAATGTGCTCTTCTGCACTGCAAAAATGGTTCAGGAACGGTTTGAGTAACACGAGAACAAGGTTGCGGTGTTGATTTGTCCTTCAAATTCTCCAAATCCAGAATTCAAAATTCAATGGGATTTACTGGAGAAACAAGTTTGATCCAGAGGCCCACCTTGTAAGTTACAGGAGTTAAAGGATATGCTCCTGACAGCTTAGTGCCAGATACCAGAGCACACATTCTTAGGTCTAGTTCAGCCCATGTCAGGGCTGTCAAAAGTTTGACCTAATCAGTATTAGACAAATGGTCTGAATGTTATGGATTTATCAGAAAATGATCCTGAAAATGAGGTCTGATGTGAAAAATTCCAGAATAAGTTATTATAATACCAGCTATGATTAGAATTTAGGCACAAAAACAACATGGCTGGGTTTCGGGAGAAGTTAAAACAGTATTTTAAAATGTTAATTATGCCAATCAAATCAGTCTTATATAACTACAGGTCCTGTGTAACATCAAAAGTCAAAATCTAGTGTGTCATTTTGGCACAGGGGTTTTCTATGCTGTTCCCTGTGCTGTCAGCCAAGGCTGGTTGTCATTATGACAATTGTGTAACACTAAAATGTTTGTTGCAACTAACATCAAATGCTAAAGCAATGGGTGTGTATGAGTGTTATGTTAAGGTTTTGGTCATGGATGAAATATAAGATGAAGAGATATAAGATGACTATTGGTGTGAAACAAATACCAGTTCCATCAATCCATCCACAGCCCTCATGCCTACACATTCTTTGTTGCATCATCACACAAATTGCTCCTTTGCTCCCATCATAACAGTCGCACCCACATGTAATAAGCGGCAGGCACAGATGACCCATGGGGCTGTTCTTTCAGGGAGACAGTATTGTTCCATCTCTCCTTTAGTAAATCTGGCCCTGTGGCTTTGGAAGATACTTTATTGATTTGTCCAGTTCCATCTAATATCAACTTAAACTGAACAGTAGATTGTGGTTTTACACTCACAAAATGGTCTTTTACACCGAATACTGCTTTGAATAAAGGCAACACAGCCAGCAGCAAGGGGAGGAGTAATTAAAGACACCAATAAGTCTTAAAGGTGCTTACATGTGAGTATTGTAATGACATTCAAATCTCTTGTTTGTTGAAGGACAGTGAAAAATAAATAGCTTTCTATAAACAGGTTTTTGACTTTCAGCAGTTATTGATTGATTGAGTCCATAGTCAACCCTCCTTTATAACATGCTGATAATGACAAGTCTTTTTCAGGTTTTTGTATTTATTTAGGTTTTCATATTACATTACACATTACATCCCACTTGTTCATGTTTCCTGGATCCCAAAGATCAGCGGAGACAGAGTAGGGTTACAAAAGAGTTTTAATGTTCAAAAATCCAAGAACAAAAAACGACTCTGTGTCGGCAACAGCAGAGCGAGAAAACCTCATGGTCTGTGCAGTGGAGGCAAGGTAGCAGAGCTGGTCTAGACAGCAGAACGAGGCAGGAACTAAAAGACAGAAAATGCTGTTAGCAAAGGCAGCGAGGAACAAAGGACTGAGTGCAAAACAACTACAACAGGTACCATGAGTACAGAATGATCCAGCGTCGAGGTGAAGTCTTCACTCTCCTTATAAAGGGAACCAGATTGCCAGATTGGGAGCAGGTGTGCCTCGTAAACTGCCCAATGGAGAGACCAGCTCCGCCCCCAGCCAAACCTGCACTGCAGACAAAAGAAGGGGGAGAAAACAAAACCAAGAACACTGCCGCAAACCACAGCAAAACAGAAGTTAAACATAGAACCATGACACCACTCTCACCTTTACCTTCACTGGAGTCATTATATCCAAAAGACCGGTAAACAAATCTCATGCTGCCAATGCTTCTGAGAGGAAAGAGACAATCTGGCAGTGGCTTGTGAGTTTGGTGAATCATTTTTAAGTGAGTGATGGAAGAGAATCACAGACATGGAGCAGTCCCTCCTTCCTGGATCACTTCCTGCTTGAGTTAGTAGAATGGCAATATAGTTGTCAATACGGGGAGCCACCACAAGGTAAATACTGTTTTGGCCATTACTTAAACTCGGAGAGCAACAAATGAAGGAACAAAAGCAGCCATTTTGTGCCTCTGCTCCGTCAGCCTCTTATACTCTGGCTTTGCTTGAGTCCACACTGCTCTGCTGCTGTGGGCAAACCCCTCCATTGGATACAGGGCGTACACACCCTTTCACTTTGACACCCCCCCTTCCCAAGTGTCTCACTCGGTTCTAATTTACCCTAGGAAAAAAGGAGAACCCAGACATTTAGTTGTAAGATAATGCTTCTCCTGCTCTGCTCTTACCACAGCATGTCTATCTCTTCCTCACTTCCTCTCAGCCTCCTTATTAACAACACTGCCCAGTGGACGAATGTGCTCCCCTCTGCAGACTAAATTGTTTTTATTCTGTACACCTGATTATGTCAGGGGAGTGAGTGAGTGAGAGAGAGGGAAAGAGAGAGAGAGACTGAAATGGTATTGGGAATTGCCTGTAGAGGAGGATCCTCGTGTTATTGCTGTACTGAATAAGACCAACAGATGGTCCACCCAGGAGTTTCTGAATGCTTTCACCTGAGCCAATGCCAGCTCACGCCTCCATAAAGTATGTCTACTGTTTTTTAACACCGGTCTTTATGTATTTGACGTTGACATAAGACTGATATGCAACTAAAGTGATTGCAAAAGAAGTTTTATACAACTTCATGCTTATAATGCATTTCTTACACACATTACATCCAGGGTGGCATGATGGTGCAGTGGTCAACACTTGTGGCTCACAGCAAGAACGTTCCTGGTTTGAGTTCTAGTCCAGTCAGGGATCTTTCTCTGTGTTGTGTTATTAGTAGAATTGTATTATTGTTATAATTATTATTATTTTTAGTAGTAGTAGTAGTAGTGGTAGTAGTATATAATTATTTCTATAATTTATTGTAAAAGTAAGCTCAGGTGATAGGACAGGTGATATTTAGGAACATGGCTACATCACAACAAAATCAGTCTGTTCAAGAAACAGGTAGAATCAGACAGGTTGGGAGAACAATAATCTGGTTCGTTAAACTGATTTGGAAGCATTTCTGGCTTTGGTCGTCTGGTAACTTTAACTTGTTAACATGCTTTGTTGAATTCCCACTGACTGAGTAGAAATGCTGAATAGCTTTTGTTTTTTGTGGGGGTTCATATTTATCTTCAGCACTGAAAGAAAAAGCAACAATGCCATTTCATCCCACATGCCTGGTGTCAATGTTATGATGCACTCCAATTTACTTTTAATTGTATTCATTTTCATTTTTTCTATTCTTTGTCATCAGACAACTGAACAAGTTTGAAGGGATGATTTATTCATAGCTCATAAACAATATGTGTTAAGCAGCACTCAATCCAAACCTGCTTCACTGCGGTGATAAAAATTTACAATCGCAGCATTGTCATCTGACATTTTCACCATAAACACAGTTTAATGACGTTTTTTTTATTTGCCGTCGGTTCAGCACATTAGCATTAAAATGAACTCATGATCACAGTGTTCAAGTTAGAGGCAACTTAAACTTAGCTGGTTTAGGTCATTGTCTTGGAAATGGTCTGTAAATAGTTACAAAAGGTAAACACCACGACATCATGCACACAACCATAACGATTTACATGTCACCCATCTGCTTTCAGACATGCACTGAATTAGGGACACTTCCCTTAAAATTATCTGCCAGGTCACATGAGAGCACTAATGACCACAGGACATGGTCCAAACTTGCCAGCCCTTCAATAAATATCAGCTGATCAGAAATTTGTAATTGACCTCATCACATGTTTTCTCTGAAACTGGACTCCAAATTCAGGGATGAGTGATCAGTGAGCCTGTATGATGGATGTGTTCATTTGATTAAAGTGGTTTGGTTGTGATGGATTATTGATAAAATCACAGTCACGTGCCTGACTGCTGGCGCTGTTGGTAATGATTTTCAGATTTGTATTCATTAATAGCTTAACATTTAGATGTGATCTTAATGAAAAAAAAAACTGAAACAGTGACAGCTGGGGGGACATTACATTAATATGTTTTTAGACTATATACAGGGGGTCCTCGAGTTACGTCGGTCGCGAATTACGTTGTTTTCGTAGTTACGACACATCTCCCGTGAACTTCCTTGTTTCGGCTTAAGCGGTTTGCCCTGTAAATACGTACAGACTTCACACGGGAACCAGTTGCTGAGCGCTCTCTCTGTCTCTCAGCGCGCCTGCCGGCTTTTTTTTCTCCAGCACCTCCACAGCTGTGTTTACCTATGAGTACGGTGTGTCAAGAGGGACAAAAAAGGCAATTCACCATAATAAACTTCTATTTTAGCGTGGTGTTATAGCGACATCTGGTGGCACAATGTATGCACAATGGCACAATGAATGTATGGTCCGAGTAACCGAGTCGAAATTCGGTTTCGACACATTCTCAGGAACGGATCTCCGACATAACTCAAGGACCCCCTGTACTCTGTATGTGTGTGTGTGTATATATACTGTACTGTGTGTGTGTGTATATATATATATATATATATATAGTCAGCTTGGTATGAGTCAAAACGCCAAAATAATGCATTAAACTTAACCGAAAGTACAATTCCCAAGTCACAGTATGTATCAATAGTATGTCAATAGATATGCTAATTAGATCGTTTACATGCTTGAATATGCACATTGATATACTAATATATATAGCAACAAGCTAACAGGATGCACGGGCTAGGTCTACTTCCTGATGCAGGAATGTGCAAAAAAACGATCTCAGACAGAGCTCATCAAACTTATTAAAGTAGTACAATCTTATTTAATAAGCTTTAAAACAACCATTAAACTCACACCCATGGCTTTCAGAGGTTTGGGTGAGATGTAAACACAGGTCTTAAACTGGCTAGACTTCTGGATACTGTGAAGACACGACCAGGCTTACAGTATATGGAGCAGGTGATTACTGAGTGAATGCAGGTGCACCTCGTTGCTGCAGCAGGAGGAGCCAGTCACCCCCCCACCCCACCCCCCCGCCACACACTCGCACACAAGGAAAGAAAAAAGAAACAAGTAGCCCAAAAGCATGGACCCTGACAGCCTTGATGATTGCACGAGTTGACAAATGGGGTGGCGACCAAAACGCATAACGGTTTAAGAATATAATCCAGAAAATTTAACAAAGGATGCAATTTCTCTACCATGAGGTGTGAGGGTGCAAGTAACCTTTAAGGAGATCAAATTTGCTGACAAACCTGGCAGAACCAACCTGGGGTCCGTTTCATAAAGCAGGCTGAGAAAAGCGACGCTTAATGTGAATAGCCTGGCTAGACTTAGCCAAAACAAATGAGTTGAGGCTAACTCGGTTCCATAAAGGATGAGCCGCGTTTACGCAGCCACACTAATTCAAGCCAGGTTCAGCTAGTCAGGCTGATTGTGTGTGCACGCCATTCCTAAGCCGCCCATTAGGTCGAACACAGATAAAGCGGATTCACAATGGCAAAATGCACTAGGAAAGAGCGAGCGGCGGAGCCCTGTGAGGAATTCAAACATATAATAACGAATGGAGGCAACACGGCAGCAACACATAAACTCAGAGAGAAAGGCTGGCAGGAAACTGCCGATCGGTTAAATGCGTAAGTATCTACAACCCAAGTTAAGCTGCCATTAAATAAATACCATTGAGTTCAAGCTTGGACATAATACACAATTTATATATATAACGTATAACAAAACATACAGGCTGTCAATCCTAACATTAAACTTTTTACTATTAAACAGCGCCAACCTGTGGGGTGGTGGTGTGCGGAGGGCGGACGTGGCAGCAAGTTAATAAATTAAAATGTATATATGTATAAAAACATTGTTCAGAGTGGTATGCATGTATGTCCACAAGCTATATTTACACATGGATATCATCTGCACTAGTTCCAATCCAATGCTGTTTTTTTTTACAGTAGTGAAAAAAACGATATGACGGGCACAGGGTGGGACATGTTGGGGGGGCATGGGGGGAGCACATGGGGGGGCATTCTCACAAACTGTGCCCCCAAGTACAAGGGCTAAAATATTGAGAACACTTTTTAAAGCTAAGTAGGCCACGTGCGCAGTGCGGCACACTGTTACCGTGTTCATAAAAGTGCCACGCACACAGTGTGTGGGACTGTTAGTGCGTGAGTACGCCTTGTGCTGTGTATAAGGTGAGGGCCGATCAGGTGGCAGATCTCTAGAGAATCTGTATCTCTCATATAAATGATTGTCTGGAAAAGCCTATGGATCAGCCCTGTCTCTGAAGACAAATGGCATGGATTGGGGTTATTATTTTAATATTTTAAATGTAACTAATACATAGTCTTTAAAACAGTGTTTCATGATGCATTTTATTTAATATTTTATTGATGGTGATCTTCCTGTTTTTAAAAACCGCTTAAAAACCCACTTCTTTTCTTTGGCTTTTTAACCCGTGTGAGAAGCAGCTTTTATTGTGTAACCTTTATCATCATTTATTGTCGATTTGTTGGTTTTATCTATGTTTTTAACTATGTATAGCACTTTGGTATTCTGTTGTTTTAAAGTGCTATATAAATAAGTGTGAGTTGAGTAATGTCATATAATATAATCAGATATTTTCTGTCTGAACTGTCACTGTTAAGCGACGACTCAGGCTAAGCCTGACATTTAGCTACCATTTAGGGTAGCTGTCTGAGACCATGTGCTCTCTCTCACTCTTCCCAATACACTATGTGACAGCCTGAGGAGGAACCTGCTCTTTGTTTTGTTTTCCTTATTTTGGATTAGTCATGGCATCCACCCTTATCCGCACATTCTCACACTCTTTACACTACTGATGATACTGACTCTTATATTTTGAATTAATTTGGCCTTATCTTGATTAAGTTAAATAAAACTCTTCGGGCCATAACTGGTGTGTGAACGTCCTCCTTTTGTTGCAAGCTTGAGCCAACTTGTATTTTTTGCTATGCTATGCCTGCTATGCCTTTTTGGTGCAAGCTTGCAACAAAAGGAAGAGGTCTACACACAAAATCTGCCTCCCGACTAGTTGGCCTCAGATCGGCGCGTAGCACCACGCGGCCTCTACCGCAGTATCGGGGATGGTGCTACTCAGTCAGAATCATAACACAGCAGTTGGTTACCTGGGGTCTATTCCATAAAGCAGGATGAGAAAAGCGAGGCTTAATGTGAATAGCCTGGCTCGACTTAGCCAAAACAAGTGAGTTGAGGCTAACTCGGTTCCATAAAGGCTGAGCCGCGTTTACGCAGCCACACTAAGTCTAGCCAGGTTCAGCTAGTCAGACTGATTGCGTGTGAACACCATTCCTAAGCAGCCCATGCGGTCGAATGAGGCTAACTCGGTTCCATAAAGGCTGAGCCGCGTTTACGCAGCCACACTAAGTCTAGCCAGGTTCAGCTAGTCAGACTGATTGCGTGTGAACACCATTCCTAAGCAGCCCATGCGGTCGAACACAGATCAAGCGGATTCACAATGGTAAAATGCACGAGGAGAGAGCGAGCGGCGGAGCCCTGTGACGAAATCAAACATATAGTAACGAATAGAGGCAACACAGCAGCAACACATAAACTCAGAGAGAAAGACCGACATGTAGACCGACATGTATGTCCACGAGCTATATTTACACTTGGATATCATCTGCACTAATTCCAATCCAATGGTGTTTTTTTTACAGATGTGAAAAAAAATGATATGACTGTCACTCCAATTGAATACATTGTCCCATTATTGAGAGGACTGACGAGGGGGCATCCTCACAAACTATGCCCCCAGTACAAGGGCTAAAATACTGAGAACACTTTTTAAAGCTAAGTAGACCACGCGCACAGTGCGGCACACTGTTACCGTGTTCATAAAAGTGCCACGAGCACAGTGTGTGGGACTGTGGGGCTGTGTGTAAGGTGAGGGCCGATCAGCTGGCAGATCTCTAGAGAATCTGTATCTCTCATATAAATGATGGTCTGGAAAAGCCTACGGATCAAATGGCATGGATTGGGTTATTATTTTAATTGTAATATTTAATATTTTAAATGTAACCAATACATAGTCTTTAAAACAGTGTTTCATGATGTATTTTATTTAATATTTTATTGATGGTGATCTTCCTGTTTTTAAAAAACGCTTAAAAACCTACTTCTTTTCTTTGGCTTTTCTCTTTTCTTTCAGATAAGTGTCACTGTTAAGCGGCGACTCAGGCTAAGCCTGACATTTAGCCTGGTCCGGACCAGGCTAGTTTGCCGGCATAAGTTGCCGTGGTAACTTAGTTTGAACTATGCTAAGCTTGCTTTATGGAACCGAATCCACTCTAAAATAAGACAGACTAACGGAATAAGCCTGTCTTATTTGGTAATCCTGCTTTATGGACTAGGCCCCTGGTACCATCTGGTACTTTGATATGATGTTATCCTCAATCTGAGCTCAGCCATCAAATTGGCAAGAGATTGAACGTTTGGAGTAGGATCGACAGGAGTGGTCGTTTGTGTGGGTTAGTCTTTAGCCTAGCATGTAGCCTAGCTCTCTTCCCCTGCTTTTATTTTCGCTTCCTCCTCTGTCGGCGTTTCCTCTCTGGGATAGTAATCCACTGATCCCGGGGGTCTGGAGATCTCTGTTGGTATTTGCCAATGTTGCCTGTCATTGAGTTAGAGGTGGCTGCAATCTGTACCAATTCTTAGAAAGTCGTTACGGCTATAAACATGAGAATTTATGTTGCAAAGTAACACTAAAAACAAACTGGTAACATTATAAAACGAACTTTCAGGAAGCACCAAGCCACTGTGTCCATGCGCGCCGCCACCTTGCCAGTAATCTATGAAGGGGTTCCAGATTTGATGGGATTTGTCTTCACATCCTCTGGATGAGAATTAAATTTTCTCTAACTGTGAATGTTGCAAAACAGCTTTCATAAGGGTAGAATGAGTCGGTTGTCAGTCGCTTCCATTTTACTAGTAGTAGTCTGTGTGCCAGAAGAGATATAAATGTTATAATTTTATATTGAGAGTTAGATAACATGAAACCAGGCTTTTTAACTCCAGAGATAGCTGTCAGTGGCTTAGGCTCAATCACTTTTCCTTTGATGCCCGAGAGAGATTGGAAAATCTTTTGCCAATATAGTACTATTCCCGGACAGTGCCAGAACATACCTGGCAAAATGAGGCTAGTGATTGTCTGCATCTGTCATGTGCAGGCTTTATATTCAGATAAATTCTACAGAGCGTTACCTTCGATAAATGTAGTCAATGATGTACCTTAAACTGCAAAAGACCATGCCTCTCACAGACAGAGGAAGAGTGTACCAGTTTCAGGACTCATGTCCAAAGTTCATCAGTTATGACTGCTCATCACTGCATTTGTCCAGGCTGTTTTTAGATGATCGTGGCACAGTTCAAACTTGAGAGTGCATTGTAAATAGTAGAAATGCCTTTTTTTGTCAACGGAAGTTACTGATGTCATGATACCAACAAGAGCTTGTAGATTACATGTCCTGTCTGACCAGAAAACAAGACAAGATTTACTCAGCGTCATTGATTGGTCACAGTCGCATCACCTTAGCATAAATCATAGACCATTGGTGTTATTGGAAAAAATCTAATGGTTACTAAAAGCAGAGACAAGAGCTCCCCAAAAGCATTCCAATTCCTATATATATTCGTGTGTACCTGGTATAAGTAAGTACTCCGGAGAAAAACGGTATAGGGACACCCCTAAAAATAATTACAGTTAATACATAACACTGAGAGATCACATGAATTATCCAGAACCTAGTGGGTAAAACAGGAATATTCAAATTCATATTGAAAAATAACAATGGTAAAGTGGGAAATGCTGTTGAAACGTTAGGCGAACACCAAAATAAGGTCAGAATTCCCAGTCTGTGCCATGTAGAGCAGACTCCAATTCTGAGCTAAATTCACTGTGGCCGTAACTTTGGTTTCTGCCACTCCTCCCTCTGACAGTTTTATGGATGACCCCTTGCAGGACTCATACAAGCTCATCCATCATATGAAACCTCCAAATGGAATGGCTTACGGTTGCCATTAAACCATTACGAGTTGATAACAATTTCCTCACATCAGTCTAATTCCAGTTATAATGAAGTTCTTTACATTCTGACTGCTTTGCTTTTTTTTATATATATATTTCAGTGCAATGGCTCTCACAGACAGTGTGCAATCCCGCATTGGACTTCTCTATCTGTATATCGCTACTCATCATAGAAAACATTTAGAAGTATTCCATTGAAACCTGCCAATATTGATTAATTTAATCTGTCTGAAGCAGGCATGTAGTCATATTCGGGTCCTGCAGGTAAACGTCCCAATTGGCTTAACTTGTGTGGTTAAAGCGATTCTCACTCCTCACACAGGCTGTAGATGGAGAGAGAGTGGGAGGCGAGGGTGCGGTGTTGGAGACAAGTTGGCTTTGCCAGGCCGAAAGGTTGATGAGCTGAAACTGGCAAACGTTATTTTGAGGAATACATGTATTTCCTTTATCATTTAAAGCTATTGTCCAGTGGGTGTAGATTCTTTATACGACCTGAAAATGTCTGTGCTGTAACAATTCTTTCTTCAGTTCAAACTAACAGTGTTTTTCCCGGTAGCCAGAGTTGCTTCCTTTTAACCTTAACTTAGCAGATTCAAAGTATTTACATACTCATTAAGGGCTTTCAATGACTATTGTACTATTCTACACACAGC
Organism: Trinectes maculatus; assembly: GCA_016785345.1. Classification (NCBI taxonomy): domain Eukaryota; kingdom Metazoa; phylum Chordata; class Actinopteri; order Pleuronectiformes; family Achiridae; genus Trinectes; species Trinectes maculatus. The sequence continues at coordinate 344,254 of JAFBJQ010000319.1, forward strand.
CATGTGCCATGTTGTTCTCCACCAGTAGCTCAGCATTGAAGATGATGGCAATGTCAACTCTTTGCTGTCACTCATCTAGCAACGTTGCAGTGTTTATAGCCTCTGATTGAAATCTACATTTCAACGCTACTAGTAAACCAACGGCTAAACATATACAGCTTCCGACGGCTTTAGTATTTGTACAACTATTTCTGGACTGAAGCTGACAGTATGTAGTGCACTACCAGGGTTCAGCGTAAATGTACACCTCAACAGATTTGTCAGAAAACATTTTGTTTCCTTCCAGAATCAACATTTTCTATTGGATACTATATTACAAAATGTAAAATAAGTAATTGTAAATTGTAAATGTTGCACAAACCCAAAGTTACATTTTTGAGTCAAACATTCTAATGAACAATAATCCAACCACAGCTGAATCTGATTATTCATTATACATGTGTCCAGCAGACAGCTGCAAACTGATCTTGCATCCAGTATTTACTTCTCGCAGGGGTTGGACTCATTTATGATGAGCACTGTATGTTATTCTCCGAGTGTTCTGCTCAACGTAATAAACAGAGGGCAGAGCAGGTAAGAGCTCTGACTCTAATCGGGTCTGTCAGAGATAATCATATTCATATTGCCTTTCCTCACCACGTGTTACAGCAGCCTGTGTTGTGTGGAGATGATTCTCCTTTGAGGAAGCGTTGCCTGAGGTGTCTGCGTTAAGGAGATGAAAGCTGTGGCCATTTTGTACGATTTGCACAGCTCAAGCAGATTCCCACAGTGTTGTGGCCACCGAGAGTAGCAACACAGCTTGTAGTCCGGTATTTTTGAGTAAATGACTGCGAGCTAATTGAAGATGATCTCACAGATAATGACTCCTGACTGGACCATTTTTCTTTGTTATCCCTCAGCTCTTTCTCCCTCTCTCTTTTACCAGTGTCACAGATACAGCCAGGCAGTGCACCCTACCCTGGCTTCTCTCTGTGGCTTCTCTCTGTCTGATCACAGGCATAACCACTGTGACACGGGGCTTCTATTTGACAGGAAATGCCAATTTCGCCTGGCAAGGATAGGCCTTTGATGTTAGATGATAGCTATCAGCAGTCTCCCTGTCCTCCTGCCATCATCTGCATTCCTCTCAGTCATGTCTTGAATATTTCTAAGGTTTTTTTTTGACTGGTTGACTCTGTTTTTTTCAGTGAGGACTGTAATTATACGCTGATTATTATTTGATTACTGCTCATTTTTACTCACCTAAAAGTACATCTCAGTGGTTCTCATCTTAATTTCTCATATTTAACCTCATGAACCTAGTTTTCTTCCCTTTTGATGTATACCCATTTTCCAAGTTAGAAAATCGAAAAATGTTTTTGATTCTACAATGCAGAGAGTTACAGACATTTCTGTCACCATGACAAACAAAATTCTTAGTCAGTTATTATAATCAAATGCCACATTTACTGTATCTGAGTTTTCCAAAAACATTTTTGTTTTGACATTTTCTTTGACAAAAACCTTTTCCAAGATGGTTACCCAAACCAGTGTCTCTATGTTGTTACAGCAAAAAGATACATTGTCGTCTGCATAAAACAGTTGTCGTTGACATAAATACATGAAAGAAGTTTTGTTTGTGGCTTGAGATTAGACCTGGGTTGTCCATTTGTAATGCAATCTGCAGAAACAGGCTATGTCTCAATACGGCCAAAGTACTATCCATCCATTAATTCCTACTCCTTCTCTCATGCATATCTATCCTATTACTATTGCAGGATTAAGTCTTGACTGGGATCTGCAACAAAATTATTTAAGCAGAGCTTTGTTTGTCTGCATAAAATTAAAGAAATGATCCTGAGGAGTGTATCGAAAATGCCTATTTTTTTTTTACTGTTCTTGCATGTCAGAATTTTGTAGATGTCTTCATAATGTTAAAATCTATGGTGATAGTTCCTGTTCCTAACATCCTGATCTTTTGTTGCTTTCTCATCACAGCGCGGGAAGAGAATGTGGCCACTTTCCGTGGCTCTGAATACTTCTGCTACGATCTCTCCCAGAACCCCATCCAGAGCAGCAGTGATGAAATCACTCTCTCCTTCAAGACGTGGCAGCGGAACGGCCTTATCCTTCACACTGGCAAGTCGGCTGACTACGTCAACCTGGCTCTGAAGGATGGGGCCGTCTCCCTTGTTATCAACCTGGGCTCTGGTGCCTTTGAGGCCATTGTAGAGCCCGTCAATGGGAAGTTCAACGACAACACATGGCACGATGTTAAAGTGACCCGCAATCTCCGACAGGTAAGACACAGAGACATAAACAGGCCTGTCTACCTGTCTGAATGAACATTGCGGCATATTTAACTTTTTACAGTTTTAGACCATTGAAATGTTTCCTTCCTGTCTTTCCATGGTTCTGGCTCTCTTCTCTATTCTGTCCTCCATATCTCTGGGGTTATCAGGTTATCATAGGTACAATATGCAAAAGCCATAGACAGAGTAGCATCTTATTTGGTAGAAATAAAATGATAAAATGCTGCTCTGTTCTTAATGGAGATACATACTGCTTCAGGTCCAGGTTCAGGTCAGCTGTTTCAGTCCACCATAATGTCCTCACTAGATGTGTAATTAGAGAAAATAAAATAATCAAATGACTTGCAGAAAAAATCTTGAGAAGAAACAAGTGAGATGAAAACTCAGTTTAATTTAATGAAAACAATATTCTCTGTAAAATGTACAACACACAATTCAGCTGTATTATTTTTACTGACACCTTATAGTGGGCTTGTTTTCTTCTGTGTGAGGTTGTGGACATCATTGTCCCTGGCAGTCCCCTGCAGAGCTAAACACCATGCATTACAACTGCCTTCATATACATACTCGAGTGATGGTTTACCTATACTGAAGCTTGACTCAAGTAAAAACAGCAACGCTCCAAATAGCAAAACCTAAGTATGTAAGTCTAATCATTAAAAGTACTTTAAGAAGACACACACACAGTCATCCACACTCAGCCACAAAACAAGAACCGTAGCATGGGCTTTGCCACAGCTACAAGCAACTGATTCTGGCTAGTGACTACAGTGCAGAGTCATTTGTGTTTAGTATGAGTCAGTTCATGACAAATTACAGCAGCATGAGAGTATAATACACAATATAATGTAATACAACAGTATAGACAGAATTATGAATTCCAAACACATTTGTGCTGATTGACTTGACACATGATTGAAAGACAAAATAGGGTTACTACTACTTAAGGCTGGTGGTACAGCAAAACATTTGCTAGCATTTCAGCACAGCGAAACACCTATGTCTCTCCCTGTATTGTGGGAATTTGCCTGTTTGTCATGTGTGTGGGTTTTTTTCTGCGGGTAATCTGGTTTCCTCCCACAGTCCACAGACATGCATATTGGTCTTCGGTTAGTTGGAGACTTAATTGAAACAATGTGTGCATTAATGCAACAATTACATTTGTGATGCGTGACTATTAAGAAGAAACTGAAAATTTTAATGTGTAATACTTGTCTGTTTGCATTACTCCCAGTCCATCAGCATTCACATTTTCTAACACATATTCTTGACATAGAGAGTGTTTTGACATTTGAAATGACTTTAAAAAAAGACACCACAAACAGAAAAGCCTTTGTAGATAAATGGTAAGAAATATCTTTACCTCTGGATGCTTTTGGGAATCAAGGCCAAGCGCTGCCCTGATGTCTTTCAGTCTCACCTCTGTGTCCACCAGTTGACCTCTGTCTGTCCTGGCACAACGTCTCTCTAACGCATTGACTAGCGAAAGGAGCCATTGTTTTATCTAACGTGTGTGTTGACTCCATCACTGTTCATCTTTTTTTTTTTCACTGTTCATGATTTTTCACTGTTCATCATTTACTTTTCATTTGATTTGCTCTAATGCTTCACTCACCTGCCCCACCTGTGTGCAAAGCAAACAGGCACCGGATTCGTTCTGATAAACAAACTCCATTGTATGGTAGATATCATTTTTATTGTCAGTTTTGGTTTGCTGTGTACTTTCCCCTCTGCTTCTTTCAACTTCTGTATGTCGGCAAATCATCTCCTTAATGTGGTCAGTATTTCCATGCTTTCATGTTTGCGTTGCTCTCCATGTCCCACTGTCCTTCACCTAGTTCATCCACTCACATTGCTTTTCCTTTAAAAACGTGTCCTAAACGTGTTGGTATTGTAAGTCAGTTTCATTCCACATGCTCCGGTTCCATGTTTATCGGCATTGCATTATTGTAAAAGTGCTACAACCAAAAATGAGAAGGACGCCTTACTCTGTAATCTCATCTACATCCATGCCAGTGAAAATACAAAGCAACTCAGGGGAAGACTCAAACTACCAAGAAAATAAACACTACAAGCCTTTGGCTGCACTACAGTTATAGAGAGATTCAACTTATATATTAACTTAAATTCTTATAACTTATAAGAATTTCCAAATGTTATAGATGGATCATAATTAATGAAAACTATCATGTGTAAAACAGTGCATAGTGATTAAGGCTGGCTGAGGGCCTGGTCTTGTTTTGGTGCAGTTGTGTTACTCTGAAACATGAGTATAGGGCTTGGGTGTCAGTGCATCTCTTAGTTAAGCTAAGCAGCAGGTAAATATATTCTCCACCTTTACCTGATGCTACCCACCCATCTGTTTGTCTTTACTGTGGCCTCCACTATCAAACACCGATTATAACTTTAGAACCATCAATGGTAATAATAAGAAGCTTTATTGTTATTATATACACATGTAATGAAATTACAGCTCACTCTTACAAAAAGAAAATATTGCCATAAAAAACAGACAAATAAATATATAAATAATATAAATGTGATATTGAATTTGGTGATATGTTAACATGAATACCATGATGTTTTGAAATTGTAAAATACTCTTGACAGAAACAATATGGGTCAGAATGGAAATACTATAGTTTTCCCTTCTTTGCAAAATGAAGTAAGAGGACCTAATTTGCTGTTGCTACATGGCCAGCCTTCATGCTGTCTGCTTTGTAAACACAATGGTAGCTGAAGTTCTTGCATCGATTGGTTTCTTTCACTTCTTGCAACAATGTCTCACATGAAAGGTTTCGTCAACACTGTGATGTCTAGCAGTCTGGGTTTGCATTGTGTGTACTACTGACATTTTGTGTGTCCTGCATTGTTTGCATCTGATTTTATGTGGTGTGACACTAACTCCTCCATCCTTCCTGTTGGTTTATCAGTGGGCTTTTTTTATTTACCTCTGTTGCAGTATCTTGGTTTGGTGTGCTTTGTGGAAGGAAGACTCATATTAATGCATGTTTGTCATCGTCTGGAGCTACATTCACTCAGTCAACATTTTATTTTGACATTATACCTTATCTTGATATCCAACAATAGTTCCAACATCTACTAACTTACTAAATACTAAATGGATAGACAGACAGATTTTTCTCATATCTCTTAGGTTTGATACATAACAGAAGGGTTTATTTGTAACTGACATAGACAAGAGTGATTGTTTATCCTCACAATTCAGTGGCATTCATTTCCACCCCCACTGTTCACTCCTCTACTTCAGGTGACGATATCAGTAGATGGGATCCTGACCACCACGGGTTACACCCAAGAAGACTACACCATGCTGGGATCGGATGACTTCTTCTATGTGGGTGGGAGCCCCAGCACTGCTGACCTGCCCGGTTCTCCAGTCAGCAACAATTTCATGGGCTGCCTCAAGGAGGTGCTGTACCCGTTTCAGTGTTTTCTGTTTGTTGGTGTAACTTGATGCTGGTGTGATGTGTGCCTATGTTTACAGTTTTAATATATTTCTATAACATTTATAATCAGTTTAGTATAAAATGTAGATGTTACTTTGCCAGCCAGATTCAAATTGAGATATGAAGGTTGTAATGACAAATGAGGGACAGAAATTCATTGAGAGAAAACACAGGTTTACACAGGTTGCACTGCTAGATTCTTGACTACTAGGGGACAAATAAATGCCAAAACGAGCTGTTAGACAGACCAGTCAATTCCCATCAACTTGACAGGTAATTATTGCTACAGTGTCTGGTAATAGGACTGATAAAAGCAACACCAGTCAACCATATTATACATCTACATGTCATAAAACAAAAACAGTAAGATATAAGTTGCCTAAAGATCCGTAGAGCTAAAGTGTTGGGTGATAAATATTTGTGGACATGTCAACAAGGACCATACAAGGAGCATGTCAGCTGATTTAATTTGCATCAGTCATCATTTCTACACAACAAATCTAACTTTCCATCAAATTGTCTCCAGAAAAATGTTTGAATTCATGGAATCCATGTATTTGCATGGGTTTTGTATTGTAGTCCTTAACAATAAACTTACACAATACAGTACATTCTCACGTATTGCAGGTCAGGAGTACAGTGAATGTTTATAAATTGTAGGGGATGAATGAGGGTCAACAAATTATGCTCTATTTCATTCCATTAAATTATTATTATTATCATTATTACACTTTAATTTAAATTTTTAAATTGTAAGCCTAATACACATGTGTGAGATGATGATGTCATACTTTTGTGCTTGACTGGAGACAGTTGCTTAGCAAGACAGGACTTGACTAGGCTGCACACGCACACACACACACACACACACACACACACACGCACACATATGGTACAGAGCATGATATTGGCCGCAGGAAGAGGGAGGGTGTGGTGCAATAGCCCTTTAATCCCCCTTTGGCCTACTTCCTGCTCTGTGCCATGCTGGGCAAGTCCACACACACACACACACACACACACACACACACACACACACACACACACACACACACACACACACACACACACACCAAACCATAACAAAAACTTATTCTCATTCTAATCTCAACCTTACTTGTCCATACTTTTAATCATAATGATTCATGGAATGGTGACTTGCCTACTTTTGCTCCCACAGAAAAGACAAATCCATGTAATGTGACTGTAAACATATAAAAGTCCTCAAAACATGACAATTACATAGAGAACACACAAAAACAAATAAGCGGACATTCAGATAGTAGCCAACTCAGGCAAACATGCCCATTAGGTTGTCACAAGAGTAGAGATCAGATCATATTACAAGTGATGAGACACAAATGCAGTTTAATTCAGGATAGTGCACGTACATGCACATGCACACACACACTCCCTCATCCATAATGTCCTAAAATCTATTTGACACCTGTGCTATAGTTTTTTGTGTTGATACAGTATGTGACTCCAGTCTGCACAGGGCTATGAAAACTGTTCAGTAGCATATGTCACACATGTATTCAGCATTTTTTGATCATTCAGTATCTATTTAACTCAATTATCATACATCAACTATTTATTCAAAATAATCTGTACTGGCCTCTCATACATGTACACCACATATGTACAATCGAAGGATTGCGTTTGCGTCTAAAAAAGGAACATTAACTTGATGCAACAAATTACCTACATTAAGAATCAGTTATGAGTTTTATTGCATTCCTACAGCATTACCTGCTTTAAACCAGACAGTGCTGGCGTGGTTCATAGTAACTAATGTTCTTGTTTTAAAAAAATGGAAAAAAAAAAAGATGTTCACCTCTCCTTCAGAGCAACTAACAGTAAACACATGTATACACATGCATTTACGTCTGGTCACAGGTAACTCACAATGTCATGTCAACTTGCCATCATACCCTCGTCCCCATGTAGTCACCCACACATCTGCAGCACCCACCAGCTATGCCTTTGCCTGCTGTCCAGCACCCTCGCATCCTCCACTCCTCGCCATTAAGGCTAATTTGCCTGCTGCCAATGCTCTTGTCCTCGCCATCACAGAGCGGCATTATGGATAAATGTTTTGTTACCATGGCACCAGGTACTGGTCGCCCTGGGTAGCCCCTGTGGTTGGCTGGCGCATGATTGTTATGCCTTTCATAAGCCAGCAATTACAGAAAAAGCCTACATCTCCAGACCTACAAAATACATAATGGCCTACAATAACACATAATTGCTGTAATTGTCATTGTCATTACACCTCCATCAACCACTCACATGGAGGCCTCTGGCTGTGCCTGTACACTGTAGCCAAAAAAAAGCACAAAGGAAGAGTTCACTGACTGAACACAGAGGATGAACAAACCCAGTGATGCCTGGTCTCAGCTGCCTCGTGCAGTGGCACTGCTTTCTCCTCTCTCCCTCCAACTAAATACTTTCTTAGCGTTCATTACTATTGTTCTCTAAATTCGAAAAACAAAATTGTATAATGTCATGAAATCTGAGATTGTCACATCTTTTTGTCATTATCCATTTGGTACCATTTGAATGACTCAGCTCCTGACTTTGTAGTGAGGTTTGCTACTTTCACCATCTAAAGTATCTCTGCCTGCTCTCGTCAGGCTGTTTTCTTTCACTTATGTAGTGATATACAAGTGATGTACAAGTGAGAACAGGATGCTTCTCCGCCACAACTGCCAGTCTCCCCTCTCTTTTGACATTTCATATCAGACAGGACCTGCATTTGCATAAAACAGGATTTGATGGACCGGTTTCTGTACTGCATTTGACCTTTCCTCAACTTTGGCAATCAACGCAAAAACGACGATTCACCCCATGTGACCCTATTCAAAAATACATGAGCAGAGTTTCTGTTGAAGCCAGTGCGGTCATGTGAGTGTTCTGTTCCAGCACAGTTATTTCCTGCAGCTCCTGTAAATGGTTTGATGTTCAAGGATGCACAGTTTTAAGTACATTTTTTGTACTGTACATTTATTAGTACTCAAACTATGTTTTGAGTACTAATGGAGTAATTACTACTGAGTACCATTGTAATAATGTAGTAATTATTACTGAGTACCAGTTCAGAAGAATGTAATGTAATTTAAAGTTAAAGTGTGTGGGTGGGTATCAGGAATTAGGAATGTTGTAATTTAGTGAAATGTAATATGATTTGGCTGAAATGTGCCTAAAACAGAAAAGGAAAAGTCCACACAAATCATGATACTTTCTATTATTATTATAAGCATCTTTGCAAATATGTTATTCATTTACCGTTAGTGAACTGACATCATAAGGAAAAGTCAGATTTACCAAAACACACAAACACAGTGTATAGCAGCGCCAGCTTTTAGTCTGATCATCCAGTTTTGTATGTCATCAAATAGACTGAAGATCATCCGGGCACAGACTATGTTCTGAAAAGGAAATAATGCCCCCTTGTGTGCAAAACCATACATAGCAGAAACTGATCTGGCAAAACTCTAATGGCGAGACCATGTGAGTGATAATACTAAAAGAGCACAACTGAATGTTAAGTGCTTTTTGCAGATGCGGCTACATGAGGTTTACAGCAGCATCCATTGACACTACATGCCCTTTTTCTATTTGAGTTTTTGACACTATGACCACATTTCAAACATGTTCAAGCCAAAAAGTGTTGGCTTAACATGCACCTTATGTGCAATGCCAAAGCAAATGGAAAACTCAAACACCAGTCTCACACACAACATCTGTGGTGAGAGTGGCTGCTGATGGCATCATTTTGTGATGAGAATTTAAATGATGGTTATTTGGTACCAGGTCGTTGTATCTGCACAACCATACGTGCAACACGTACGCATATGCCACACACACACACACACACACGCACACGCCCACACACACACACACACACACACACACAAACACACCAAACCCTGTCAGCAGGAAGAGATTTATGGTTATGGCAGACATCTAGGGATGATAAATGTTTATGTCTTCCATTGCGATAATACTCTCTCTCTCTCTCTCTCTCTCACACACACACACACACACGCACACACACACACACACACACACGTATTCAAGCTAATGCTCATGTGTATATTGTGTTGACTTATCCACTTTGGGATTGTAGGCCTTGTGCTAAATGGCTGCCCATAGATTGTGCAGAGTTAAAGGAAAAGTCTGTCTCATGTAGTGGTACTGAGCTATCCCCCACACCCACTTTATAGACATTACATCAATAATCTACTCATTGTTCAGATGCACTGAATTTGCTTGTAAAAGCAGTTCTTTATTGTACTTACGCAAGACTGGATATTACTCACTATGTCCATGAAGATCTCACTGACATGTTACCTGATACATTTACATCTCCTCATTCTATTACTAAGAGACATCATTAGGTTGCCACTGTCAATGTTTCCAGTACGATGATTTGAAAAACCTTTCCATTAATTAACACATCAAATGTTGCATTCCAGCCACTCTGCTCGGTACGTTCTAAGATTTTGTGTCATTTTTTTGTCATCTGGTCCAGTGCTTTTTCACTGTGCATTGCTACATCAGTATCAGAGGCTTGTGTAAATGGTAACAATAATATTGTATTTTGCTATCTGCAAAGTTTATTTCAGCCCTGGGTCTTGTGTTACATTGCCACTGATAAGAGTGTGTGTTTGTGTGTATGTTGGTGTGTTATATTGTGTCTGTGTAATTGCGTGGGTTGATACATATATGTGTGTGTGCGTGTGTGTGTGTGTGTGTGTGTGTGTGTGCGTGTGTGTGTGTGTGTGTGTTCCAGAGGTCTGGTTAAGGAGATAATGCAATGATGGATTTCTATCATTTGGCCATTGTCACACATTTTCAATAGCTTTCTGCAGCTCAGACAGTAACTCTCTCTCACTCTCTCTCTCTCTCTCTCACACACACACACTCTCTCTGTATACATATATACTATATGCTGTATGAACAGCACATCAGAGGCACTTTTGCCTTTCACCTAAAGTCAGCTGGGATTGACTGCAGCTCCCCCTGATAATGGATGATGTGTTGTCCCATCCACTCACAAGCTGGACAGGTGTAATTGATCCCAAAATGAATAAATGTTACACATTAAATATTGTACATACCTCTCACACATATTGATTGACTCACAGCGCCACCTTGTGCCATTGATGGTAAGATACTGAGCAATTACTTAAAAAAGAAATTAAACAACACAGTGATAACATACTTATCTGACAGTCATGCTGCAAAGCCAAAATGTGCCATGTGACTTCTGGAAATGTTTCCATTTTGTACTTGCAAACTTGTGTCTGTGTCTATGTCTGTTTTTGAATCATAGGGCATTTGCTTAACTTTTTTCATTTGTTTGAGAAATATTGATCGGAAATAAGTCCCATAGCCTTGTACCAACAATCACACCATAGACACCAAAGCAACTTTTGATATATCTCTAATCCCTTGAGGGTCGGGGTCACTGGAGCCAGTCCCAGGTTGGGAGGGCCATTCTTTCACTGGAGAGACATGATGAGATAAAAAAAAATGTTCGCAATCAGACACTGCATGTATTTGGACTGTGGATGGAGGCCAGTGGTGGTCCTAATTACAACACCTTTAATGCCACAAACCTCTTTCATATTTATTGATATTAAATGAAGCTCCTCCACTGTATCTCCATGACAGGACACACTGGACTTCTGGCACATCATTGGCTGATTGAATAAGTATATCAACCAATATGTGTACAGATGTTTCTAATAAATCACATGTTGAGTGTACTGTATTTTCATATAGTGTGTATGTATTTTTATTTTATGACGTGTGTATGTGGAGTGTGTGTTGAGGGCTGTGTGTTGGGGGTTGTGTGTTGGATATCCGTCAGCCTGCTATCCCTCACTGCTAATGCCTCATTCTCATGTTAACCTGCAGCCTGCATCTGCAGTGTGCTGATAAAGCTCCCTTTGCATGTTGAAAGGCCCCTTTGCTATGATTGTTTCGTGGTGGCAGGGACCTGAAAGTGACTTGTCAAATCTACATCCTCCACCCCCCCTCCAGTACAAAGCCACATTTTATATGAACGTTGCTGTTTTGTTTTTTAATCGGCAAGCAAGTTAAAATGGGGGGAAATATGTATAGTAAACACATCAAATGTGTATGTGTTTGTGTGTGCGTGCTTGTGTGTGTGTTAGTATGTTCTGTCTGTGTCTATATGGGATTTCTCCAACAGTTTCCTCCAAAGACATGTATATTCGGCGTTAGGCTAATCAGAGACTCTAAATTAGCTATAGGTGTAAATGTGAGTGTGAATGGTTGTTTACCCTGGCTGAAGAGTCCATCCATCAATCCATCCATCTATCCATCCATCCATCCATCCATCCATCCATCTATGGAGAATGTTGTGAGGTAATGTGATGTGACGATAATGTACCTAAATATTTTTGCCAACCGAAGAACCACTATTGACATGTGACGTTGCTCTTCCCATGGTCCTCAGAAATACAGCCACCTTTCTTGAGGTCAGTCGGTTGAACAGTTGTCAGGAAATGTGACGTTTCTCTGTGGTCATTTCGAAATGATCCATGACACATGAGTTTGATTAGAAATAGCGCACAGACCAGTGTTTGGAACACTGCAGAGGTTGCATTGGAAATTGAAGGCAGGACTTTAGTGTCATCATTCTCCTCCGTCTCCTCTTGTTTATACAACAACTCGTCCTTTCAAAACCATTTTGTCCACTCAGGATGAGCGAGGCTACATTTGAATACGACTTCTGATGGGGGTGGTGCTATTGATTGAGTCACCTCCACGTGAGGACGTCTTTTGCAGTGCGTCTCTACCCATACTGCATTGCATGAAATTACGTCTGTTTTGGAAAACAATCTTATTTTATAGGCTGCAGAGGATGAGGTTTATTGTGACTCCCACAATGTGAACAATCAGTGGTTGAACCGAATGAACAAAAGATGTTATCATATGATGAATAGACTGTGTGGATGACTGGCTCGCAACGATACTCTTTTTGATCAAGTCTTGAGTTACATTTTGTTTTTCAGTTTTCAATTTTGGTGGCAAGAGTTCACTTTGATTAGTGAATGTAGATTAAAAGAAAAATGATACATATCTATTTAGAATTAAATGGCCATGCAATGAGTGCAAAAAGTGTTATAAATACTTAATGTATAGACCTAATAAAGGCTCAGGAGCTGCACATGATGGCTCATGTGAAATGGACAAACTCTGCAGGCACAAAGGACACGTTTGCAACTAAACTTAAACTAACTGAACTAAACTAAAACGTCTTGCATCATGGCCAAAATTATGTTTTTTTCTGCAGCTTAATATGCTATGTGGAAAGCAAATCTATAGCTGCTCTAAACATCTCATTTTCTATCCTGAGAATAAACAATGCTTGAATCTTCATAATGTTATATCACCCCTGAAAAACTACAAGCTTTTAAAAAAAAAATCTGTGACATTTCTTTTTGTTCATTTATTATTATTTTTTCTTAGACAATATTTTATCTTATAGGACTTTGCGATTTGTTTTAAATGTAAGGTGCTTTACAAATAAAATGTATTATTATTATAATAGCTGTAAATGGTCAAAAACTGGTCAGCATGTAACTGTAGACATCAATAAATACCATTTTTAGCCTGTGTGACTCTGTGAGAGAGGTTATTCAGTCAGTCCTCTGCCGGTCAGGCTAAAAGAGCTATGATTGAAACTTAGCTATTCACACAGAACAGTGAAGAACCAATTATCTGCCGGACTTTTCCATAAAGGCACAGTCTGGGCCATGTATTACATCAACCTCAGTGGTCCAAATTCAATAAAGTACACCTCTTAGGGCTGAATCTAGAGAATTTCAACATCATTGTTTTAACTTGACGGAGCTAACAATTGAAGTGAGGTGGGCCAAAGAGAAATTTGCTTCCCAATTGCATGTTATATAAAGTCTCCCACTTTGTAAAAATAAAAATAAAAAATGCATTCAAAGAACCATATGACCTGGATTTATTGTCACCAGAGATAGCAAACCTTTCCGCATCAGACATTTTTTGTAGAATGCAGTTTAGGATTCTTTCCATTTTTTTAATGAGATACTTTTACTACTTTAGTAACTGTCACCAGCAATTACAATGAGGGAAACTATTATCATCAAAACTTTGACGTCTATATCTGTGATAAGTAAACTCCAACGATTCTCACAATTTCAGAACACCATAGCACAAATGAGCCTTTAATGTCTGTTTTTTTTATCTCAGTACAGTCCTGACATTGGGATACATAACAATCAATCAATCAAATTTTATTTGTCGCCCATATTAACAGATTACAGTTTGCTTCATAGGGCTGTACAGGTGGAACATCCTCACCCTGAATTGGGGTGAAGGAAAACGGCCAAACCCCCCATTTTAACAGGGAAAAAAACAGGAGAGAGCTAAAACAATGTGTTACTGGTTGTTATGTTATCATAATTCTACGTAAATTAAGTTAATTTTTTGTTAATTAATATAATAGTTATAATGGTGTGTTGAATGAGTTGAGCCCTGCTGCTCTGGAGCATGTTCCACGATCATCTGCCACCACAGTCGATGGTCCAGGAAGTGATTGCACCTAGTTCTGCAATGATGGACCACAAAGACTCCAGGATAATGATGTGTCGATCATGAACGTTTCATTCATATGAACAAATCTTTTATATAACCTGGAATAAACGAGTCGTCTTGGTGAGTGATTCGTTCATTTTCATGCAGTAAGTTCCCTTGCCACACGGCGGCTGCCTAAGCACAACCAGAACAGGAAACAGAATTGATTCGTTCACGACTCAAACCTGTGAGCCTGTGAGTGTTGTACATTTGTCAGCTCAGGCTGTGTACCAAGCGTAGGTGCCGAGCAGTACACCCAGAGATTCGTTCACTGGGATTGTTCTCGTTCCTTTGTCATGAGACAGGAGCTCAGACTGCGTGCAGAGCATGAAACACCGCAAAGCCTCCCCTGTCCCATCAATAACATTCTGATGCTCATCTTGTTGAAGATCAACTCTTGTGTCCCCAACAGTTTTCAGACTGACCATTGCACTAGTCTTCCATCATTTAACTTTGTCTCACGGAGACCATCACCACATCTGGCTTTTTACTCTGTCGGAAATCTTGGCAGACTAGTATTAGGAGCATTACCGCCACCAACTGGGCTGCAGTGTAAATTTGGACTGTCAGAAGGCCTCCAATCTTTTATTTTTGTCACGCCCTTGTAAAATCAAATCGTGATTGGTCAATTTGCCCCTCACGCTCCAAACCAAGACACACACACACACACACAAACCTGTACTTCTCTAGGTTACAGATGTCCTAATCATTGAATGAGCCTGCTAACTGGGCCCAGATAGAGAGGATGATTCTGACTGGATAACATGTTTCCTGGACAGTAACCCTTTCACTGCTGATGTGAACTTGACAGTAAACTTAACTTTAGAACATAGATGAGAGAATTTTGTATTTGTATTGTATTAAATTAAATGAGATAGAAACAAAAGATATTACTTTTATTTAATACTCAGATTTTTTGGTACAGACTTTCTTTTTTAGTATTTGTAAGGCCTTCTCTGAAGGCGTAGAAGGCCCTGACGGTTCCCCACTGGCTTACCGTATGTAGGATAGGGTTCATGGGTGGCACTGAACATACATACATTCTAGTTTTTCATTTGAAAAAGGGAAATACATCCCAGCATTTAAACCCAAAAATGATAGCTGAGCAGAATGCAGATGCATCAATAAGAATATAACTTCCTTATTTTTAGTAATACAATTTCCTACATGTGGCCATCTAGTTTTGCGGATTTCTATTTCGCCTTTCAAAGGCAGAGATCCAGTTTTCTGAAAATGTACAGGCTAAAGACACATTTTACGTCTCAATACACTAGGTTGGCATGTTGACATGTTGCAGGAGCATGTCACAGCAACATTTGTTCTGTCACCATGATGTTGCACACTGAAATCCTATCACACATGTCCATCAATGTGACTCTTGGTTTAGATGGCCCTGCTATGCATTTAGAAATTTAAATTTAAATCAGCAAATCAGCAAATTTAAATTAAATTTGCTGATTTAAAGAAAAAAGTCATTTTTATCTGCATTGCTGACACTGTTAAGAAAACTATTTTTTATTTTATTTTTTGTTTTCATCAATTGTTTTCAAATTCCACTTGACAAATCTGAGTAGTAGTTGTCTAATCTGAACTAATCTGTCTAAAACATGTTGTCCCCTGCACCTTTATGTTTTATCATGAGAGGATAAGAGAGGACTTTTTTTCAAAGTGTCTCATATCCCATAGTGCCACTACCCCTTTTATGGTGTTTCAAAACCTCTCTGTCACATTGTGATAAAATGGACAGGTTCTTTCCCCCATCTTCCACATGACAGAGATGTCAGCTGTGCTCACCACAGGTTGTTATTATCAGTCTCAAAAAGCTCAGCCTCTATGCACCATGCGGAGAGTGTGGATCTTCAGATCTTCAGAATCTAAATGTTGCTGTGTTGTTCACAAAGCTTTTTAGATCATATCTGCATTTTGGGACCACTGAAGGTATCATTGTGGTGACACTCTTTTAAAAATGAAAAAAAAAGAAATTGTTATATTGTTGTTGTTGTTTGTCATTGTTTTTAGATTATTATTATTTTTCTACAGAACCACAAGGCCACAAGAGAAGACAAGTGAATTAACTTTACTTTTTCCTCTGCACTGTGGGGGAGTCTTATTTTTATTCTGGAAAAGAAGGGTGCAGGGTGTGTTGTGAGGGTATGTTCACTCACAGCAGCAGGCAGAATGGCAGCTTCTCGCAGGAAGGTGTGAGAATCAGATGGATGGATCTGGGAAGAGAGAGCACAGGATTGATGGAACAGACAGAGTAGGAGAGGCAATAAAGAGAGGAGAGGAGGGGAAACAGACTATCTTCCATCCAGTCCCCAAGTTCCCTAAGGGATGAGTTGATTTACTGTCAAATCTGAAGGTGGACTATTGATAATCTCAGCCAATCCCCTCAATCTACCCACTTGGCCATCGCTGCACTCTCGGAGAGAACTCGAGGCGTGAAGCATGAGCAGAGACATTAATAGAAAAGAGAGTGAAATGAAGGAGAGGGTGTGTTTGTTTTGTGTATATGTGAAGCCCAAAATATAGCCAGGCGGAGGGTGTTTCTCTGCCCAGAGAATTAGAGAAAAAAAAGGCCCTCAATTTTCCACTCCAGCAGATGCGCACATACACACACACACACACACACACACACACACACACACACACACACACACACACACACACACACACACACACACACACACACACACACACACGCACACACACACACACACACACACACACACACACACACACACTTTTCGTGACTCCATCCTCCTGTTGTTATTGACAGCATTTAGTGCTGGTGTGATAAAAGATCGGCCATGTAGTGTTTTTCATTTGTTTTCTGTCACTGAAATGACACCGCCTCCTGCAGGAAACTGTGAGTCGCACGTTGTCACAGGCACACACAGACAGTGTGATGTCTGTGGGGTTAATTCACTTTGACCTGTGTGTTCAGTTTAATTTATAAGATTCAGATAAAAGTTAAAATCAGTTTAAAAAAAGATTTTATGTGTTTAATTTCATATATTTTGTGATGTTTCTTTGGAGTAAGTCAGAGGTAATTGAGTCGAATAGCGGTGTCGCCATCTACTGGCCGATTTTGGTTCAGCGGCTAGGTTTTGTCGATGTTGAATAAAATCTTTATTCAGGAAGTGACAGAAAAACAACAACGCAGAAGATGAGAGCAGCACAGTTTCTAGCCACTCCAGCATACGTCTTAGAGTTGCATCGTCGGTATGTGTTTACATGTGAATTTATGGTCTATGCATCTCTATAAATGCAGTATTTGTGACTGTATTATTTTTAGAGCTGCAACGATTAGTCGCCGTCGTCGACGACGTCGACTATTAAAAATGGTCGACCAGAAATTTTGTGGTCGTCTAGTCGTATATTATTTTAAGCAACACAATGAACGCCATTCAATTCATTAGAATACATGCAAATAAAGTTGCGATGCACCACCGGAAACGTAAGGGGCAATAGCCTGCACCATCTGCGTCCATATTGAACTCAACACTGAAGAAGTTCAATAGCAAAGTCGATGCAGTAGCAACGGTGGCTGGAGCAGAGGTGCATAGTGATGCTAGCGCGAGACTGCGAATGTTTAAAGTCTGGGAGTATTGTCGGGAAAATAAAGAAAATAAACACGTCACGTGCACTATCGGGAGTTTTGGCATCTCTTTTTTAGCCTACCTTTCAAAAAATGCATCTCTCAGTATAAAGAATAGCTAGGCTACTTTAAGGCCCCTTTCTTAAAAGATGGTGTTAATTTCGTTTACACGTACCGGGATATCCAAAGCCGACGACGGCTGCCATGTTACGGTGCTAAAACTGTGTTTACCTTTTCACGTGTCTGAGGAACACCCGGAGTTTTTCAAAGTAACGTTATCGTCATTTTCAGTGACTGAAACCTCCGGTTAAGCCCCATTTGAAAAAAATATGCGTCTTTACTATTATACTGTAACGTCCGACCGGACGTATCAGGAAGACGAGGAGTTGTACAGCAGCCCTCTTTATTGGTAACGTTTCTCAAATACAACCTGGTCACTGTCGGCCGCAACCACGCCAACAACAACAGAACAACAAAACTTCCTTATTTATTACACACGGCTCTCTCCACCAACCAGACGCATTCACAGACTGTGGGACATCACAGAACTCTCACAATAACACTGAACATTAGTGCAGGATCGCTACAATACTATTATATGCATCACTAGTGGACACATTGCCTCTAATACTTCACAAAGCTCAGTACACATAAAGATACACTGCTTTTCAATGAAATACAGTTAATACCCAACTTTGTTAAAAACGGGAAACGTAGCAAATAAATAATCGATAATCGTTGACTAATCGAAAAATTAGATTATAGATTAGTCGACTACAAAAATAATCGTTAGTTGCAGCCCTAATTATTTTGTTTATCTTTTTTACTTTCACACTTTACTTCACCAATAAATCTGGCAAAGATGATACCCAATGTGTTGTTTGGAGTGAAGAGTTTAGCTGCCTGTCAACACATGCATGCTACGCATTGAGGACAGAACACTGTGAATACTGTAAGATACTGAGAATCACTGAATACACGACGGATGCACAGTTCACGACTTTATTGTGTGAGTAGCACACTTCAACTGAGGTACAAAACAAGATAGGCCCAATATGTATTCCCCTAGACTGCTAGTGCCCCCAGTGGCAGAACAATACATTACATCTCCCTTTCTTAAGCCTAAAGAACACATAACACTGTTTTAAAGGGCTCAGTAGTGAAATCAACTTTGAGCATAATCAACTTAACATTAGTTAACGATTAGACATTAGGTGGCTTGACAGGTAACAAATAGAACCACAGTAACAAAAGAACTGTTTAGCCCAAGAATATAAATTGTCTTACAACTGTTATGACATCTGACTTTGGCACTGTATCAGAACTAGTTACTGAATGAACTAGACTACCATAATAATAATAATAGCCTACAGATCCAATCTTTGAGGAGGCTTTACTGCTCTGCCCTGTTTAGTGATGTAGGGCCCAGGGTTTGACAATTGGCCAGAGTTCAAACGTTTCTCTGTAAGTGGGCCTAAAGCCTCACCCAGTGAAGGAAGTGTCTCTGCTGTAAACGCTCTGTCAATGGGTGTACCTGGCTGGACGACTGGACCTGGCTGGACGACCGGATGGATGGCTGGGCCTGGCAGAACGGCTGGATCTGGATCGGCGGCTGGTTCTCCCCATGCGTCGTCTGGCATGAAGTGTCGATACTGGTTGGCCGTGGCTGTGCTCTTTCGGAGATGCTGTATGTTGCGGCGGAACTCCTTACCACCATGGTCCACAACATAGGACCTGGGTGCGTTGTGCTTTCGGATGACGACTGCCGGAGACCACGTTCTGTTGCCTGGGTATGGTTGCATCCTCACCTCTTCTCCTGGTAGCAGTGTCGGGCGGTGTGGTGTTGTTCTGTTTTTTATCATGGTAATGCTTCTGGAGGGCTTTGGATCGGTTGAGTAGGTCTCTGACTTTAGAGGAGTTGTACGCCTTGGGAATCAGCAGCTGTAGGGCAGCAGGGAGTTGGTTCCTGGGTCTCCTACCCATCAGGAGCTGTGCAGGAGACAGTTCCACTGATTCCAGGGGGGTCGTCCTGTAGTTGAGCAGGGCCAGGTGTTTATCTGGAGCCATGTTCCAAAGTCTTTTCACAGTTTGCACTGCTCTCTCCGCCTCTCCGTTGGAGTGAGGAGTGTGCGGGGATGATGACTGATGCACTATGCCATAACTGTGACAGAAATCTTTGAACTCCTCACATGCGTACTGCTGGCCATTATCTGTTCGAATTACAGCGGGAATGCCATGTCTGCTGAACTGAGATTTCAGCACTTCGATGGTGGTGCGGCTGCGCTGGTCTTTCAGTTCATCTACCTCAATGAACTTTGAAAAATAGTCCACTAAGATAATGTAGTGTTTGCCTTCAAACTCAAAAATGTCTGAGGCCACCTGTTCAAAAGGAAGCTCAGGAGTTTCTGTCAGTTTCAGTGGCAATTTGGGTAGCCTATTTTGGAATTCTGCACATGTGCTGCAATTTCTCACCATCTCCTCTATCTGAGCATTAATGCCTGGCCAGTAAAGTACTTCACGCGCTCTTTGCTTATTCTTCACTATTCCTAGGTGAGATTGGTGTATGAGCTTTAGCATGTGTTGCCTCATAGTGGGAGGGACAACTATGCGCAGCCCCTTGTATACCACTCCATCACATACCGTAAGCTGACATCTTGAGTCCCAGTACGGCTGGACAGCTGCTGGTGCCTCCCTCCTATTCTCTGGCCATCCGTGCTGTATTGCATTCTGCAGAGAGCTAAGTTCCCTCTTTGTGCACTCCTTGAGCTCAGCATACCTCTCTCCACTCACAGCCACGTAATTCAGCATGGAAACACACTCCAACTCTTTCAGCTCTGGCGTGTTGTATGGTAGCTGGGCTCTTGACAGCGTGTCTGGCAGCTCCATATCTTTCCCTTTCCTGTATCTGACAGTCAAGTCGTACCATTGAAGGCGGAGGCGCATCCTCTGAATGCGCATGGGTGTAGACAGGAGGGACTTTTTGAAAATGTCCTCCAGTGGCTTGTGGTCATTATATACGGTGACTGGCTTGCCAAAGATGTAATTGTGGAATTTGGCACATGCGTGGACAATAGACAGCGTCTCTTTCTCTATCTGAGCATAGCGTGTCTCAGCATCAGTTCTTTAAAGAGTTTTGTTGGGATGGGGTCTAGAACACAGGTTGTTGATGAAGAAATTATTGTTTTTAGCTGACTATGGTCAATTTGGGTAAAGCATTCTATGTGTGCTGAGGCTGCTATTTCTGTTTGTACGGATAAGTCACTATTTAGTATAGTTTGGGAGAGGTGTATTTTCTCCCTAATAGTTATAATTTTATTAAAGAAATTTATAAAATCATCACTCTTAAGGGAGTGTGGAATGCACTGGCATTGCGGAGAGCCTTCTTATAAGCTTTAAAACAGTTTTTCCAGGTTATGTAGGTCTCCTCATGGTTGATGGAGCGCCACTTTCTTTCTAGTTTTCTTGACGCCTGTTTTAGCTTGTGAGTGTCTGAATTATACCAAGGCGCTTGTTTGTTTTGTTTAAAGAGTTTCTTCTTAAGGTGGGCTATAGAGTCAAGAGCTGATTGTAATGATTCTGTTGGGCTATTGACAAGATGATCAATCTGGGAGGAACTAAAATCAGTTATGGACTCTCCTCAAAGTTTAATAAGCTATGATCTGATGAAAGGGGATTTTGCGGAAGTACTAACAATTGTTCAAAATAGATGCCATATGTAAGAAAGTCAAGAGTGTGGTTAAAGCAGTGGGTTTGGTTGGTTTACACATTGTGTTCAGTTTAATTTATAAGATTCAGATAAAAGTTAAAATCAGTTAAAAAAAAGATTTTATGTGTTTAATTTCATATATTTTGTGATGTTTCTTTGGAGTAAGTCAGAGGTAATTGAGTCGAATAGCGGTGTCGCCATCTACTGGCCGATTTTGGTTCAGCGGCTAGGTTTTGTCGATGTTGAATAAAATCTTTATTCAGGAAGTGACAGAAAAACAACAACGCAGAAGATGAGAGCAGCACAGTTTCTAGCCACTCCAGTAGTGTTGGGAAATTTGAGTCTTTTTACAGACTCGGATCCGCGAGTCTCGGACGGTAAAATGAACGAATCTTTTTGAGTATTTTCGTTCATTTCGTTCATTTAACAAGGGCGCCCTCTAAAACAGCAGGCAGTCTGAGCTGGCTGTCACGTGACAAATGAATATGATCAAGTATTTATTTATCGACACACTTGTAAACGCACTGCATTATATACACTATAACAGTGTACACATGGTAAGAACCGAAGACCACTTATTCATTATTTCATGAATGAATAATGTATGTCGGATGTCATGTGACAAATTAACGAGCGACCGATCTGTATGAACAAAACGCTGCGTGTACTGGTCACAACAAATGAACGAAAGAACAACTCGAGTGAGCGAAGCTCCGTATTTCCTGTTCCGACACAGTCAGCGCTGGCTGTCACGTGACAAATGAACGAGAACGACTCGAGTGAACGACTCATGAACGAATCTCTGGGTGTACTGCTCTGCGCATAGGCTGAGCCGCTGTCACGTGACAAATGAACGCAAACGACCCAGTGAACGACTCATGAACGAATCTCTGGGTGTACTGCTCTGCGCATAGGCTGAGCCGCTGTCACATGATAAATGAACGAATCTCAAAGACTCATACTGTTTTGAGTCGTGAACGAATCAGTTCTGTTTCCTGTTCTTTTTGTGCTTGGGCAGCCGCCGTGTGGCCGGGGGACTTACTGCATGAAAATGAACGAATCAGTCACCGAGATGATTAGTTCTTTCCGGGTCACGTGAAAGATTCGTTCATATGAACTAAACGTTCATGAACGACACATCACTACACTCCAGCATAGGTCTTAGAGTTGCATCGTCGGTACGTGTTTACATGTGAATTTATGGTCGATGCATCTAAATGCAGTATTTGTGACTATTATTTTGTTTATCTTTTTTACTTTCACACTTTACTTCACCAATAAATCTGACAAAGATGATACCCAGTGTGTTGTCTGGAGTGAATAGTTTAGCTGCCTGTCAACACATGCATGCTACGCATTGAGGACAGAACACTGTGAATACAGGCTGATTTTGTGCACCACAAATCAGTTATCCTTTTAGTTTGTGATACAAATATCAGACATGCCCCCTTGTGGGGGGTTTCACTAGAGGGCATGATCATCTTGCATTACGGAGTCTGGATTTGCTATGTTTATGATTTCCGAGGGCCTTTATCAATAGCAGTAGACCTGGATAGACCAACCAATCAAGGAAACAATATTTTGTGATGCAGTTTATCAACAAATACTGTCAATAATGTTGTTTGTTATTCTTGTTAAGACATTTTTCAAAGACATTTCATTCAGCAGTCATTGTATTGATTTTTTGAGAACTACTGTAGTTGTGTATATTATACTGTGGATACTTCTTTCTTTATTTTGTTATCATAAGTGTAAAATTAAATCAGTTAATTTTTTTGTAGTAACAATTTGATAAAAGCAATGTGACATACAGTATAAACGGTGTGTCGTACTGATGAAGCTATATGGCTTTATTGGAGCATGTTGAGCGAATGACCGAATTTGCAGATATATAAGCTTTATACACCACAGCGCCAGACAGTGGCCAGACACAGTTTGTGACTTACTGGCGAACACACTGAGAATTAAAAGTCAAGGACAGCAGAGGGCACATGGTTCTGCTGCCATGACTGGTTTGAGCAGTGTGTGGATGAAAAAGCACATCTTTTATACAAATGAGCTTTTGATTAATGAAGCACACAAGTTGATTGATTGATTGAATGATTGAAAAGCAGTTCCAACCAGATGGAAGGGAAAGGGAGCCAGGGAGAGATATTTTATTTTTCCATTGCATCTCTAAGAAGGAAGAAGCAACAGATTATGTGATTGGAGTATATCTTTGGAGACTCACCACATTTTCTCCAATAACTTTCTTGTGACTTTAAAGTTGTCCCTTGTTTGATTGAAAAAAATACGGCAACACGGCTGCTTGTATTAACAATGAAAATTACTGTTTGTCGGTAAGTGTTAGCAGATGTTTTTAGTTTAGTGATACAAGTAAATATATCCATCTTAGACTGACTGTTATGCTGTCACTGATCAATTACAGGTGGTTTACAAGAACAACGACATTCGACTTGAGCTGTCTCGCCTGGCTCGAATTGTGGACCCCAAGATGAAGATCCAGGGTGAGGTGTCCTACAAGTGTGAGAACGTGGCCACCTTGGACCCCATTTCTTTCGAGACTCCTGAGGCCTACATCAGCCTCCCCAAGTGGAACACAAAGCGGATGGGATCCATCTCTTTCGACTTCCGCACTACTGAGCCCAACGGCCTCATCCTTTTCACCCACGGCAAACCCCAGGAGCGCAAAGACGCTGCCCGCAGCCAGAAGAACACCAAGGTCTGTCTAAAACCAAGATGTCCAAAATCATTTATGACTAATTTAATTTCTGCTTTATGAAATGCCATCTCAATCATAGCTGAATATATTGGGTCAAAGGTCAGATGACTTCCAGTTTAGAAACACTAATTAATCTTCCTGTATAACTGGCAAACTAAGTTTAACACAAGACAACCAGGCCTGTGAAAGCAAAGCAACGTTTACACATTACACCTCAGGACAGGTTACATATGTTTGTGATTTGCAAGCAGTGTAACCAAATAGTGTTGTTGTTCCCCCTCTAGTTTTCAATTTCAAAATGTCTTCACATAAAACAGTGTAAACCAAAATAAGAAGAAAAGTCAAATGTTAAATTGCTGCACACAACATTTTTAGGTAACCCATTAGTAAACTTTTTTTCCCCCTTTTCCCATCCAGGTGGATTTCTTTGCAGTAGAGCTGCTGGATGGCAGCCTGTACCTGCTGTTAGACATGGGTTCAGGGACCATCAAGGTGAAGGCTACCCAGAC
This sequence comes from Trinectes maculatus, assembly GCA_016785345.1. Lineage (NCBI taxonomy): Eukaryota > Metazoa > Chordata > Actinopteri > Pleuronectiformes > Achiridae > Trinectes > Trinectes maculatus. Next base: position 369,199 of record JAFBJQ010000319.1, read on the forward strand.
AAAGGTCAATGATGGTGCCTGGTATCATGTGGACATCCAAAGAGACGGACGTTCAGGTCAGTTATGATTATGAAGTTTGTTAAACGGTAACATTAATGTAGTATCACAAATGAAAACAAACGGAACTTAATGCTGTAATCTAATGTTACTGATCAGTTCTCCCTGCACCACAGGCACCATCTCTGTAAACAGCAGAAGGACCCCATTCACAGCCAGTGGTGAGAGTGAGATTTTAGACCTCGAGGGCGACATGTACTTAGGGGGGCTTCCCACTGACCGCACCAACCTCATCCTGCCCACTGAGCTCTGGACGGCGATGCTCAACTATGGCTACGTGGGCTGCATCCGTGACCTTTTCATTGATGGTCGAAGTAAGGACATCCGTCAGATTGCAGAGGCACAAAATGGCGCTGGCATTAAACCCTCATGCAACAAGCAACCGGGCAAGCAGTGTGAGAGCTACCCATGCAAGAACCGAGGCATCTGTAAAGAAGGTTGGAATCGATTCATCTGTGACTGCACCGGCACTGGCTTCTGGTCACGCACCTGTGAGAGAGGTAAATGCTGGCATGCATGACTTCCTTTGGATAAACTTAGAACATAGTGATTTTATACGCTAATGTCCCAGTTATAAAGAAAGTCCTAATCACAGGCTGTGTCTGATTGTGGTGACTGAAGATACATGAAAACTGTGTCCTCTTTAAGGAATCAGTCCCTCGTAAGAACACAGGTATCTAGACTGAACATGTTTATTTGGTGGTAATGCACCTAAATGTTGTTTGCCATTAAAGAAGAGAAAAAGAAAATGAAAAAAAAGATAATTTCATCCTACCACACCCAGCAAATAACCAAATAAAGAACTGGTGTACAGGAAATTATTTTTTTTAGTGTTTTAAACACATTGTGTATGTGGCCCCCACATTTGGACAGGAGTAGATTACTTCCATGTACAAGCATTTACAGTGTGTGTGTCTGGATTCATTTGTCTTGGTGTGTTTAGTTTTGACCTCTGGTTAAAGTCATGTGGGACATTGCACTCAGTGCCTGTCCGACACCTCGGAAACAAATATAACTGGGCAAGCGGCGTAAGCAGTTATATGAAGAGACGGGCTGTCAACAGGTTTGCAATGTTTATGTGGAAGAGAAAACACATCTGGATAATAAAAACTGTGTTCAGCAATTACTATTGTGAGGAGTCAAAGTGATGGCCACAGCTAGGGTTAGGCATAAATAACATGAGCAGAATAATTTGTTATAGTGGTGAATGCTGCAGGAGACAAAAGTAAACAAAAAGATAAGTCAGCAGTCAACACAGAAAAGTCATGGGCAGGCTAGAATTGTAAAACATGTCAGTCTAAATTGTATTCAAAGAAAAGTGGGAAAGACATTGCGCAATAGTTCTTTGTTTACCCCATAAGCCAGAATGCTTCAATAACCAAACGTCCCTACTAATTGTCATTGTGATGACAATTAGTAGGGACATTTGATGACTTGATGTGATGACTCAGTGTAGAGCTTCAGGTTCAAGGTCATCGTCATTTTCAAACTCATTGCTTACATACTTTGTTAAAGCCCTATGAGGCAAATTGCAATTTGTGAATATGGGCTACACAAATAAAATTTGATTGATTGATTGATTGATAAATGGAAAGGAAAGTGTCAGGTCAAGAATAGGTGTGTTATATTATGAACACAAATTTGGATGGAAGCAAGACCAGGTGAATATGGATGTGTTCTGGGATGGGCTGCAGGAGTGACTGAAAAAAAAAACGCAATCATTTGCAATTTTTAATTATTCCCACATTTTCATCAGAAAAAGTGCCCAAAAACATCACAACTCCTCGTTGCAGTTATGTTGTGGCATTATAGGCGCAAGAAACAGGATCCTGGAGGGACTGCTTTATTACTTATTATTTATAGGCTCTCTTTTGAAGCAAGTAACATTAACATGTAGTTAGTGGTTAACTGAAGTGAAGTAAAATGACTGCATAGTCACATTAGAAGCTAAGATGAGTTTGACCCGCACAATTTCAGTCGTTTCTTTTAGTTCTCTGTACAATGTACAATTGGTGACTTTACTAGCTACACTAATACAATCAAACACAATGCAATACAGGAGTTTATGGGGTGATAAAGTCAAATTTTTGCACTAGTGTTGAATTAGACTTCATCATTCTGAGAGGTGACTTTAATGTTTTACTGACCCTATTTACACAGATCAAGTAGTGTAAAATAAAAGACATTCCTATATAATGTATATATAATGTATAAGTGGTACACCGCTACCAGTAACTGTCACATAATTTGATTGTAATTCACTGTATGGCTGTATATAAAGTGTAAGTGGACATGATATATTTTATGATGGTTAACAGCAACAGTGTTCAAATTTCTACTACTACTGCTGATAATTCTAGTATTATTATTATAGATTACAGATTATGGATTTGGAACACCGTGACAGCAGTCCAAGATCATCTCATGCCGTTTCCTAAAGACTTTTCAGAGAGGAAAACTAATTAACACATCACCGGCCTCCCGCAAATTACTCATACTGCTTTTGTGCATGTCAAATAACAGCTTTCTGATCATATCTCTCCAACTATAGCAATTTTTCTCTCTCCTCATCCAGTGGGCTGCTGGGTGATAATTTCCCCTGAATCGAATTTTTCCTCTTGAAAGGAAAAGTTGTGGGGCATCAGTGGCTCAATCTAATTGCTCACCTTAAATTATTTGGCAAGAGATACTGTATTGAAATATTACCACATAATTATCTGGATCCCAAGACTTCATAATGTCTATTTTATTAACGCTATCACCATCACTCCATTATGATACGTTTTTTCCAGAGTATGGAAATGAAGCTTGGTCTTTCAGAAATCACAGCTTTTATTCCTGGCAAAAGCAGAGCCATTCGATGATGTCATTGCCATTCGCTTATACAGATAGAAGATAAAAGACTGCCTTTAAATACACACTGTGTCGTAGCTCAAATAGCATGTGTTGAAAACTGTAAACATTTGGGGTTCCGAATGAAGGAGTAAAACAATTTTCACCCTAATACTTTGATTTCCCAGCGTGGTAACAGTCAAGTTGATGTTTTTTTACCTTGATATTTACATGGCACTTTCAAGTGGGCTGACTGCAGCTCAGGTCACAGGCTCTCATTCGTTTGGGAATGGATGCATTTGTCCAAAGTGATGTGCACATGTGGTACAGTAGCATAACAGGAGCTGTCATGCTACAGTTTGAAGGGTTGCTGTGCTGGCAAGAACCAGCAGTTAGATGAGTGGGCATCAGTTCTCATCTTTCATTGTTTATTCTCATATTTCACTAGTCCCACATCAGTAAATGTTTGGAAACAGTGATTATGTTCAGACAACATGCTTTTACTTTTGGGTTGTTCTCTGGGTTTTGACATTCATGTTGGAGTCACTGGCTCTGTACCTATACATGGTGTCTTGCTGATTCTTTTACTCACAATAGATGAGCGGATGCAGGCTGTGGAAGCTTCACCTAGTCTGTTTGTCCATTCCAGTGCAGGTTTTATCAGAATCATTCAATTAATTTGACCTCACTTTTTGCCAGACAACAATAAAAAAGTAGAAAAAGTGAAGTTGACAACAACTTAATGATGTTAACGACAGGTAAACAGGTAAAGGGAGTGTTGAGTCTGGAAACTGGAGCAGAAGTTCTTACTGCAGCTTTTCACTCTGCCTTCTTATCTCCATTAGAGAAGTGAGAGACCTGAGAGTCCTAAATGATGGTAGACATGTTCGCTGAGGACCAATCAATCAATCAATCAAATTTTATTTGTACAGCCCATATTCACAACTTGCAATTTGCCTCATAGGGCTTTAACAAAGAGTACAGGGTGTAACATCCTCTGACCTACACCCTCAACAAGGGCGAGGAAAAATTGCCAAAAAAAAAACCCTTTTAACAGGGGACCAAGCAGTGGGTTTTATGACAACAGTTTTCCCTGATCTCCCCTTTGCAGCTGGTTAGAGGTGCAGTAAATGGATGAGTGTCTGCTTGTTTTAGTGGGTTTACTAGGCAAGGTCAGTCAGTTAAAAGTGTATCAATCCGTTCGACACGCTCGGTTTGGCCCATCAAACATGCAGGTCATTACAAACACACACACACACACAGACGCAAATCCAAGAAGTATGACATGTCAGAATTAATCTGACAGCGCAGCTCAGAGCTGTAATGAGAATGAAAACTGTACATATTACACACTGTGCCATCATCTGACACCTTGTCAAATAGACATCACTCCAACCATGCACCACTCCAACCATGTGTCCACACTCGGCCATTCATTTCATATGCAGTTCATTGTGTGTAAGAAAAATGCACAGAAAGTCATGGAGAGGAGGCTGGTGTGTGATTTGGACACCGTTATTCCAGTCTCAACACTTAATTCACATTGCACACTATGTGCCAGACTAACTAATTCTTGTCCAGAAGGATCTAACCTATTAGATATTTATGTAAATAATAAATCTACTGAATTGTTTGACTTTTGACTTCTCAGTAAACTAATGGATTCTGTGTGTGTGTGTGTGTGTGTGTGTGTGTGTGTGTGTCTGTGTGTGTGTGTGTGTGTGTGTGTGTGTGCGCGTATGTTTGTATTTCTGTATAATCATTTCTAGTGTGTTTTGAAGTTTCTTTCACAAAATAGACTAGAGTCCTGAGTAATTACAGGTTTTAACCTCTCAGCCAGTACCTGAAACATCCCCAGCTCAACATCCTACTCTTCTTGTTTTCTTTTGTCTGTCTTGAAACAATAGGAAAGCAAAACATGTTAGAAACGTAGAAGTGAAATCACATAAGAAAAACAAGTTTTTTTTTCTAAAACAATCATATTATATCACATTCATCATGTTTTTATTTTTTCATTCTCTGTTTTTCCCATCCTGCTTAGCGGCTGCAGGGTTTGCAGGCATACAGACAGACTGTGTCTCCACTCTGTGGCCACTTGGTAGAACTTCAGTTTTCTAGTTATGCAGCCAAACTGAACAAAGGGCATTTAGAGGACACAGTGTCTTACCATATTCTTGGTTCATTTATCATATTAAGTTAATGTGACAGGACAAATAATCACTTCAGATTGATGCCAGCGGGATGCAACCAAAACACCCACTGCTGCCTGGGTGAATGTAAGATGAAGTGGAACAGATATTTGACAGTAGCAGTGAAAACACCAGTCTGTGGTGACTGATGGCTGATTCTTCTCAGATACTTCCTTTCAGTTTTCATTAAAAAAGGGAGAGTTTAAAGCACTTGTTTTTTTTCCCTTCTTCTTTGTCTTCTACGTCAACTAATTCTTCACATCCACTTCCTCTTCAGCTTGTAAGGAATAAAGTCTTTAAATAGATTAATTTGAAGATGTTATCTTACTGAAATTGGAAACACAAGAACAGACTTAGAATAAAGTTCTGCAAATATACAAGTTTTATTTTGAATATATAATATCCAGTCATCTATATCAGATACAGATAGGTAAAGAGGCCTCCAGGTGGGAGGGGGGGCTAGAGAACTACTCATCACTTCTAGCTTTCTGCCATGATGTTTGTAATTTCAACGCATCAACGGTATGAACCATGAAGCACACGCATGCCATGCAAGCTTGGTCAGAATGTGTCTTACAAATGCTGCTAGTTGGGCCAGGATGCTGATGGTTGATGGTCGATGAGAGGCGTGAAAAAACAGGAAACAACAGCACCAGAGGTTAGCATACAAAATAAAACAGGAAATGACAAAAAACAGAATGTTACACTTGTTATTACAAATGTGTCCTTTGGAGAATATCAATGTCTAAGCCAATGAATGCTGGGATATTTCAGTCTGCGCCTTGGGTTGATTACTTAGTGTGGTAAGGGGCCTCTAAAGCTCCAGGCTTTCTATGAATTACATGCTTTATGCTCACTGAATAGAAAATGGGTTGGAAATATGCAACACTGAATCTTGTCCCAATTAATGTTTCTAATTACAACCGAAACCTTGGACCAACCAGTGCTGTATGCACACATAGAAAAATACATTCAGAATGTTTGTGTTGTGAAAGGGCTCATAGGCCTGGAGCCTCAGCAGGACTATAAGCAGGAAGTGTCACATTCTTACTTGAAATATGGTCTAACATCTCTCTGGCCCTTGTCCTTTCCTCCACAGAGGCTTCCATCCTCTCCTACGATGGCAGCATGTACATGAAGGTGGTGATGCCGACCATCATGCACACGGAAGCAGAAGACGTCTCCATGCGGTTTCGGTCCCAGCGGGCCTACGGCCTCCTCATGGCCACCACCTCCCGTGACTCAGCCGACACCCTCAGGCTGGAGTTGGATGGGAGTCGTGTCAAACTCACGGTCAACCTAGGTATCGTATGCCCCCCCCCACCCATCTTCCTCTACAACTACATTCCTCACCATGAGACAGTTTAACTGTTGAGCAGTGACCTCTCCCCACTCTCACTCTCTTCCTATCTATCCTCTAGCTCATCTTTTCATCACTACAATCTCTTAACGGTTCCCACTACTTTTAGAACATAGATAATGGAGTTTTTATCTCTTGCATGGTTGTTAATGCGTTTTGTGCTCACAGACATGGACTGCTTTCTGAAAACAAATATTTACCAGACAACAGTATAGGCTATGTCATTGAAGCCCTTTTTTAATTTCATTTGTTAACTTGTTTGGCCCATCTTTGGAACAGACAAACCACAGCCATATCCATTTTCTTGTTTACAGAACTTTTGAGACAGTCACAGCACAATAAGCACAATACGCCATATCATGTCGAGATAATGGGCTTTAAAGTTGAATCTTTAAAGTTTTTTAAAAAGAACAAAGTGTGCTGAGACTTTCTAAGAGGTGATTTCCACCAAGTATCCCCTCTGGTTTTCAGTCCATCATTCTACAGGACATATGAAGAAACCTTTCTTGTCTTTCTCACTAACCTCATTTTTCTGTCTGACATGAAGTCATTTCTCAGTCACCTTCCTGTTCTTTTGGGTGGCTGTTTCCTTTACTGCCGATGGTGTCTTTTATGAAAGTCTATGCTTTTTCGTTGTTTTATTTGTTCATTTTACCCCGCCAACTCCATTTTCCATCATGCTTTGTCAAAAGATGGTATTCACCCCTTCAAAGGCCTTAAGCCTGCGGCCCGTCAGGTGAACAGCCCGAGAACAGAGCCCAGCAAAACCTACAGCTGGCTGTGACCCCAAATACTTCCAGACACGTCTAGTCATAACCTGTAAGAAAAGCTACGATGGAATCTAACTACTTTATATCTTACTTATAAAGTATGTGTTCTAAAACAATGAAACGTAAGGATGATGACACAGACGTAAACTGATAGTGATTCAAGTTTTTCATTAGATTTCAGTCCAAACGTTTGCAGTTTAAACTGGTTATTGGCTCTTTGATTCCTGAGCACATGTTAATCTTTGTGAACGTCTACAGAGCCTTTGTAAATGTATTAATGTAGATCTAGCTTCCGAGCCCTCTTTAGTGACACTAACGTGAGCAGAGCATAATCCTCCAGAAGCAGTGGTTGGGGTTCCTGTGCCTCTGCATGGTGCTGGTGCTGATTGGATCGTGGCTGTTTGCTCCCACTTTTCTGTTGCGGTTGACGACACATGAAACCATCAGCCACATGGTGACCAACCCTCACTTTGTCTACAGCTTTGCACAGCATTTATTCTGGCCCTGAATTAAAATTTTCACACGCCTAATGTTTTAATTCTCTGCACATCACCCAATTGTCTTTCATATCAGTACCAATTCAAAGATCAGTGGCAGAGGCTTTGGAGCCAGACACTTGGATTATTTCAAGCTGAATATTTAAATTCACCTTTCAGCAGTCAGTGCTGGGTTGGGAAACTCATGTAGCTGGTACCACAAGTGGCCATTTTACGATGAATACTGTGCCTAATCAGTACACACATCTAAACACTGGTAGGCCTACTAACCAATGGGCACAAGTTTTAGAAAAGCATCAAAGCACATGTCTTGACAGACAATTCCAGGCAATACTTTATGGACTATCAAACAGTTGTTTTTATAAATCTTTAAAATCCATTCTTGAGTTCATGGAAATTTGGCATGAATTTAAAGAAAAATCTGAAATAAAGAATGAATGAAATGAAAATAAAATGGCTACCACTCTGCATGTGTACGTCCCCGGAAGGGTGGACTTCTTGTTTTTGGATGTCTGCAGCAGTAACCTTGAAGGATGCAATTTCATCTGTCATTTATTCTTCCCCATCTAGACTGTATCAGGATAAACTGTAACTCCAGTAAGTTAACACTCAAGTTTCATTTTGCTTTCTATGTTTATGGTCTGTTGATTTTTTGTTAAAAAAAAGAAAATGTGTTTTGTTTTGTTTTTTCTTTGTTTTTTCTCTTATGATGTCAGTGCTGCACATCACTCCACCTTCACATAAGCCTGTGGAGGTTGGTTTGAGTGCTCATAATTTAGCAGGAACCAGCAGAAATAGCCACAGTCAAATGGAATGAGCGCTGATACGCTTTAATTGTTAAGCATATTTTGACATGGAACACTTCTTGTTTACTTAGTTCTGCAGTCCCATTTGCTATTTCTCACAACACTTTGCTCGGTATAGTAACACAATACATTCAAATAATTAATTATGCTATACATTTTGTTTTGCAACTATTTTTATGGTAAGAGAAAGAAATAAGTTGTATTTATAAAGAATGACACCACGAGACTGAAGTTTGCAAACAGAAAACAATAGATGTCTTCAGCACTTAACATCTGGCTCTGCACAGAACACCTTTAATATACAGTATTTATATGTCCATTATTATAGATAGATAGATAGATAGATAGATAGATAGATAGATAGATAGATAGATAGATAGATAGATAGATAGATAGATTCTGTTGTTTTTTCAACCAAGCATTGTTTATGTTTTCACAATTGTGTAGCAGTTGTCAGGTTGTCGTACATAAAACTATGGATTGCTTTTACTCATAACAGGCCCATGCAGCGTTCTCACATCTGTTATTTAAATGTAAAAGAAAATGTAATGAATATTTACAGATAAGGAGACTGAAACTCTCAACAGATAGTATTCTTATCACTAGAAATATAGTATACTGTACGTACATGTCAGTGCAGCCGTGTAGATCTGTAGTATAAGACACCAAGCAATTACCACACAGGTTTTACATTCTGATTTATTGATTTTATTTTTGGTAATTAGATAATAATCTTAAATGACCAAACATCTTCAATGTTATGATGGGTGCATTTGTTTAAGAAAGTTAAAGTAACAAAACTCTAGCAAATAAGAAAACCAGTATTGATGGTTCAGTGTAGCTTGGACTGCATTCAGAGAGCAACAAATGACATGACTGGAGACACATCACAAACTATATTTAAACTATATGTCACATTTGTTGTAATCCTGAATTTGTAGTTGATTTCAGTCATGGAGATAAATATGTGGGCTTTTATATATCTCATTTATATTAACATCTACACGTATTCAATTAACCCCTCCTCAAATGAGAAAACACAGAAGTTGTGTTTCAGTTAGATCATAAATTTAAAAGATTTGGGACGTGATGTAAAAAAACAAAGGTAAACAAAGACAACCAGGGAAAGAAGGCAAGAAACAATGGGTAATGGATGGGAAAGATATCTCATGGCGTGGAATGAGTAAAAGCAATTTTTCCTACCTTTGCTGATTAGACTGAAAACATGACTAGCAGCATAGGGTCAGGTGTGTTCTATGAGAATTCCAGACTTTGTGTGACTTATGGCAGGTATTTTGAATATTTTAACTATGTATTTTACGACTGAACCAAACCTTTGTCTCCCAGGGGCATTATAGAAGTAGGTAGAAAACTAATTTGAACAACTGCTAAGCTGAATGTAGACTTTTGGCCAATGATTTCAGACTGACTATTGGGGAAACAAAGGTTTGGGTTTGGCCTCAGGATGTTTTTAACTTTGTGATTGACCATTGTTCTCAGGCAAGGGACCGGAGACCCTGTATGCTGGGCAAAAGCTCAATGATAATGAATGGCATACAGTGCGTGTGGTGCGTCGCGGCAAAACCTACAAGCTAACGGTTGACGATGATGTAGCGGAAGGTACTTACCTACATCAACTCGGTTCATTCTTGAAGAAATGTTCTTAGTGTTGCCTTGTCAGTGGTATTACAACATGCTGTGGCGTGTTGCCATAGAGACCAGTATTGTCAGAGTGTAACTGACAGCATGTAGATCTGTAACAATTAGTCACAGTTTGCATTCATCTAATTCTGTTAATGTAATTTTCTCTTTAAATCAGCCCTTTTGTGTTAGTGTCAGACAGTGTTCTCTTTTCTTTTCGTTTTTGTCTTTCTTTTCAACCCATCCCCTTCACCCTCCCCGTCTTCAGGCCAAATGGTGGGCGACCACACTCGTCTGGAGTTCCACAATATCGAAACAGGCATCATGACGGAGCGTCGATTTGTTTCCAGCATCCCATCCAGCTTCATCGGCCACCTGCAGAGCCTTAGGTACTTTCTCTCTCACCTTTACTTTTACTTCCTAACTTATACTTAACAAACACAAAAGTAAACAGCAAACACTGGATTTCAATGGACACCAAACCAGACTGCACAGTTATTACTGGACTTGCATTCATACAAAATAAATGCTTATGCATTTGGCCTCCTGAATGTCTAAATTCTAACATAACATAAGTCACAAAATGTATATAATGCACAAAGCTGTGTGTTTGTTGTTTGTTGTGTTCGGTTCCCAGATGACCCCAACAATTATTTTCTCAAGAGGCAAAATGAGAGCCTAATTAATTCAAAGGAGCTCTGTTATCTAGGCGAGGGGTGTCCGGATACTGGTATCAGTATCGGAACCAGTACAGACCTGGTCGCATGTACTTGCAAAAATATTCACCCAGTCACACTTTACTGCTAGATGACATCATTATCTCGCCTCTGCTGTGCAAGACCAAATAACACGCAGAGTTCAACAAGTTTTCATCTGCTTGTAGTAGCAAGACACAAATACAAATACTGGAGAAGCGAGACAAAACAGCACAACACAACCTCTTACCCCGTACAGTGCCCTTGATGTTCTTGGTATCAGCGAGTACCCAAACTTCAGGACTTCATGTATCGGGACACCCCTAATCAGCCAGACACACAGACTTTTCTTGATTTGTATTTTTAAGTGCAGAACATTCTCTCTCCAATGCAGGAATCTCAATGGCCTGTTTCTCTTCTGTCCTCAGATTTAACGGCATGCTTTACATCGACCTCTGCAAGAACGGTGACATTGATTATTGTGAGCTCAATGCGCGCTTTGGGGTTCGCTCCATCATTGCTGATCCTGTCACCTTCAAATCCAAGAGCAGCTACCTGAGCTTGGCCACCCTGCAGGCGTACACATCCATGCATCTCTTCTTCCAGTTCAAGACCACCTCCCCAGATGGCTTCATTTTGTTCAACTCTGGAGATGGCAATGATTTTATAGCTGTAGAACTGGTTAAAGGGTAAGTTTATTGCGAAAGAATATGTGTTAACATATTGATTGTTAAAACCTTGAAAAGCTTACTTGTAATTTTTTTTCTGCCATGTCATCTGGTCAAGAGACACACTACTTTTAATGAACGATAATGTGGCTCTTATTCAGTCAAGCTAATCTAATCAGTGGATATAAGAATAACTAGTTTCTGACTTTTTAGTTTATGAATTTTTACTTTTAATAATTCAAAACCTATTTGAAAACCTATAAAATTAGGCCCAAAAATAATAAAATCAGGAAAACGGAAAAATACCAAGCTGTCATAACACTGCGCTAGGTTTTGCACTTTTAAGGCATAGAAGTACATACAAGCGCTAAATGGCCTAATCTAGAAAAACTCAGGTCAACTCAGGTTTCTGTAACAGCAACTGCGACAAATTCTTTTCTCTTGCAGATACATCCATTATGTGTTTGACCTTGGAAACGGGCCTAACCTCATTAAGGGCAAGAGTGACAGGGCGCTGAATGACAACCAGTGGCACAATGTGGCCATCACCAGAGATAACAGCAACACCCACACACTGAAAGTGGATGCTACAGCCACTAGTCAGAGCATCAATGGGGCAAAGAACCTGGATTTAAAAGGTCTTTTACACCTGTCATACTCACCTGTCATACTCACACACATGTGTGTGTATACCATTTTCATCCAGGAAATACTTTGGAGATTTTTTTTACTTACAAATATAATGTATTATTATTATTATTGTTGTTATTATTATTATTATTATTATTATTATTATTATTATATTCTATCATACAGTGTAACAGAAAGTAATTGCTTTGTAACAATTTAGACCGACAAATGAAGAAGGCACAGATCTATATGACACTGACATATACAGAGAAAATCTCTAACACATACATTATGAAAAGATTCCTCTGCACTGTCTCTGTTTTCTATGCTCCAGGTGATCTGTTCATCGCAGGACTAGGTCCAGGCATGTATGGCAGCCTACCTAAACTAGTGGCCTCCAGAGAAGGTTTCCAGGGCTGTTTGGCATCAGTGGACCTCAATGGACGCCTGCCGGATCTTCTCAGTGATGCCTTGTTCCGCAGCGGGCAGATTGAGCGTGGCTGTGAAGGTACACCGTCCCTCAGATTAGAGCCTGGTTTAGGCTTCTACAACACAAACGACAACTCCAGCTCCAGCAACCCTTTCTTCTTGGTCAATGCAAACAGTAGCTCCACAGCCCTGCACCCATACGGATGTCCCACACTCCTTTTAACTGTACTTGCTGCCTCACTTCCCCACTGTTAGTGTCAGGCCAAATGTCAAATACCTCCTCACCCTCATAACTACGTTATTGGCCACATTGGTCGCCCACTGACAGTGCCCTCACTTATCATCAGAGCAGTTTTAGCCAGTATAAGTAACAATAGAAACTATGCCAGGTGCTCAATTTTTATCTCTTCTGATTGTTATTATTATTTTGTTTCTGAGCTTTGCTCAGATTTTGACTTTTGAATAACATTATCATCTTTAAAGCCACTATAGAGCTAATGGGCTCAGGTGTGTTGTTACAAAGACGCTTATGTTCAGTTTAAAATATATATATTTTAAAGTTAATAATATATGTACGTGACATTACACAAAAACCCACCTACTTAGTAACTGATGCTGTGCCTGTCAATCATTCCATTCTCGCAGTGCACTGTGTAAATTACCACCTGTAGCAGTGGCCCTGAAAGTTTCTACTTTTCTCCATCAGTGGCTCCTTGACCTCAGATCAGAAGTAGACATGAACAGGTCATAGTTTCGAGTTGGCCCTTGTTGGAAAATCATACCTGCATTGTCTCATGAATGAAAGATTTGAACCTAGACTCTTCAGATGTTTGGAGGGGTGATACACATTCATTTCTTTGATACATCTAATATTTTAGGCAATATGTTTCAGATGAGGGCTCAGCTGTACATTTGACAACATTTTCTCAGGTAAACATACTTAAACCCAACACATTGCCACACATGCTAACAGGGCTCTCACGTTTTGAATGCAGGCAAGAGTGGCATCCCCCACTTTTGGGGGAGAGGGGGGGTGGATGGGTTGGATGTGTAAAACATAAACAGAAAAATTAAAAATATGAAAGAAAAAATAAATAGAATAAATATAGACAGTAAGTTTATGAATAGAACTTTATCACAGACGTCCAGTAGGCAAACTCATGTGTTACCAGTCACATTATTGAAGGTTGTTTATTTAGGGGCAGCTTTGTTTAATGTGATACATTACACCTGTGGTGACCTTCATGTCAAAATGGCTGCCATGAGAGAGAGGATCTGTTAAAAGAAACAGTGACACACCTGATCAGGACATCACAGCAGTGTTGTAAGGTTTGATCAGGTTATACCTGGAGCCCACCACACTGTTTGTTCACTAAGCCACACTTGCCAAATTTCCAGCTCCTCATGCATTGTATGTTGCTACATGAAAAAAAAAGTTAGAGTGAAACATTCTGCATGTGCAAGCAGATGTCATTATTGTATCCCCAGCGCCCCACGGGCGTTTAATTTGGCGACGTTGATAGGCCAATTATTCATAATTTTCCCCTAGCAACCGTAACCGGATTGGCTGTTTGCCTCCAGGTTAGGGGCGCTTTGCCGATAGCCCCATGAGAGAATGATACACTGTCTGTGAGTGGAAATTCACTGTTTAATGAGTGTCAGTTGGTGGAAATGTTGTTTAAATGATTTAAATTGCATGTAGGCAGACACACTATTAAGTAAAACTGACTGATTTTAAAAAATAAATAATAATAATATAAAAATATTTTTTCCCCTCAACAACTGGTGGGGCTGAGCCCCAGCGCCCCCTATGGGCCAGCCGCCTCTGCTGCATTGTCTCATGAATGAAAGATTTGAACCTAGACTCTTCAGATGTTTGGAGGGGTGATACACATTCATTTCTTTGATACATCTAATATTTTAGGCAATATGTTTCAGATGAGGGCTCAGCTGTACATTTGACAACATTTTCTCAGGTAAACATACTTAAACCCAACACATTGCCACACATGCTAACAGGGCTCTCACGTTTTGAATGCAGGCAAGAGTGGCATCCCCCACTTTTGGGGGAGAGGGGGGGTGGATGGGTTGGATGTGTAAAACATAAACAGAAATATTAAAAATATGAAAGAAAAAATAAATAGAATAAATATAGACAGTAAGTTTATGAATAGAACTTTATCACAGACGTCCAGTAGGCAAACTCATGTGTTACCAGTCACATTATTGAAGGTTGTTTATTTAGGGGCAGCTTTGTTGAGTGTGATACATTACACCTGTGGTGACCTTCATGTCAAAATGGCTGCCATGAGAGAGAGGATCTGTTAAAAGAAACAGTGACACACCTGATCAGGACATCACAGCAGTGTTGTAAGGTTTGATCAGGTTATACCTGGAGCCCACCACACTGTTTGTTCACTAAGCCACACTTGCCAAATTTCCAGCTCCTCATGCATTCTATGTTGCTACATGAAAAAAAAAGTTAGAGTGAAACATTCTGCATGTGCAAGCAGATGTCATTATTGTATCCATCTTGTTGTGTGAGTTGTGCATTTTTTAATTTTTTTTTTGCTGTATTGTTTTGATGACATTCATGTGAAGGTTCTGGGCCACTGAGTCCACAACCTGATCTTGTTTGCATGGAAGCCATTTTCTGTGTTGCTGTTTATATTTTGCGTATGTCTACCACATCATTCAGTTGGACAGTGACTCTATTGTATGTTTTTTCTTTGGTTCTTTTATTAAATTAACACAGACAGAGTCCTGTGTTAGACAAATGAATAAAAACAATTCTATGTGTGCTATACTCGCATCGTGACAGTCTCAGTGGGATGTGAAAACAGTGATCACAATGTAACTTACTGCACTACATGTACTGCAAGGAATGGTGCATTCATTTATTTTTTTAAATAAAATGTCACCAATCCTGATTTGTTGGTCTTGTCCATGTCATTCTGTCTCATTTGTTCCTTTTCTTTTGTATCGTATATCATGATCAGCTGATCTTTCATTTAAACCGTATTGGCTGCATTTCATTACATATTTTCATCACATAGAACTGATTTTTGTTTTCTTGTCGAGCCCATAATATTCAGGTAGGCAGTATGTTTTAATACCACTAGATGGTGCTACTGCACTGCTGGCAGACTATGAGGTCCTGATCCATATCAGTGGAACAGCTGCCAGACATAGAATGACTTGCCATATTAATTCAGATGTCCCTGCATTGTCAGTCACTATCAGTTCTACAGCTCAGTTTCATCATCAGATCATTTGAACAGCTCCTCTAACATAGCAGCTTGCATCATTTTACCCAGTAAGTCTCCACAACCACACATTTACCTGATTTAGTGTAGGTCAGTTATGCAAACTGACAGTCAGCAATTTTAGAAAATATATGTACCTTATTGTGCAGGTGTAGAAGTTTTAAAAAGTAATTTAAATTGTTATATGTGTTTAAATTTGTGATTCAAATATCAATATACAATAATATCCTGGCATACAAGTGTTGCTGCCATAGTTGCAACAGTCAAAGTGCAGATTGCAAAACAGTTTTAAACGTTCCTATCTTTTCAGTAAACTGTCTTCCAATAGATAAGAAACAAATGTAAAACCTATGTCTCCCTGCTACACCCGAATGTGGTTCTAGAAGCTCCTTTGGACTCAAAGGAGTCTCAGTCATGGTCAAACCTCCAGTGAGTTTGTAAAATATTACACCCGCATCTCTGTGTGTGTGTGTGTGTGTGTGTGTCTGTTTGTTTGTCTGGGTGCCGTTTATTGGGGATGGGTGGACTTCCACAGGTCCCAGCACCACCTGCCAGGAGGACTCCTGTGCCAACATGGGCATTTGTATCCAGCAGTGGGAGAACTACACCTGTGACTGCTCCATGACCTCCTACACTGGTACACAGTGCAATGACCGTGAGTACAGCATCGTACACAGCGCATCATTCCACATGAACACTCCAGTGTTGTTTGATGGCAACAGGCAAGCAACTTTAGGTGCATCACGTCAAATCCCATTGGATGAGGTTACATAGCAACACATCGAGAGACGTTCCACTTCACACTTATTTTGCATTCGTCCATCAAGGTATTGAGCTGTTGCACTGGATGGATTTGAGTTTCATCAGTAGTCACTTTGCTTCAGGACCTCACAGAGAACATGCGTGTGAGACACACACACACACACACACACACACACACACACACACACACACACACACACACACACACACACACACATATATTCACTCACAAATATATTCACACATACAAATAAATCCTAAACATAATGTAACTTCAATATAAAAAGAAAACATGCGTGCAGAGTCAATGACAAATTTGTAAACATGTTTTGAAAAAGTTGTGGAAACAGTCATCATTCAGTGGTTTTTACATTAGCTGCTCTGTTTCTCTCCTCTCCTCAGTAGCACTGTCATTTTACATTCATTATGACACCTTGTGTTCTCAAGCAGCTTTGACTTTGGTTCACTTGCAGCAAACTCCTGTGCTTGCGAGGGCACTTGTCATTTCCTATTAATAACAATAACAACAGCGACATTACACGAAAGGACCCACATCACAGGGCTGCATATAAATAAGAAGTAAGTCATCTTAATAGAACAACTGTGCACTGAAAGCACAATTTGAAGCAGCTCATCTTTGACAGATTTACATGACTCATGTCTACACAAGCAGTCGAACTGCTTCTTAGCAGAAATGGCTATTATTCACCTGTGAATTATTAAAATACATTTGTATCAATTCCTTGAACTTGATTCTTACTTCCCAGCAGCAACTCACAGATCAGCAACTCACAAACCAAAGCCACCTTGTGGCCTTCTCTGCAGCTCTGCTCGCAGATCGAATTGCCCTCTTCTTGGCCGATTGATGATGCCCAAACAGCTGAGGACTTTGCAGAGTGCACTCCTCCACCAGTTCCTGGTACATTGCTTTTCTCTTGTTTGCTTCTTCAATACGTTCTTCCCAGGGCACTGTGAGCTCCAACATGATGAGTTGTTTTAAAGCCTCAGAGATGATGATCATGTCTGGCTGGAGTGATGTTGCTGCAATGTGCTCTGAGAACTTCAGCTGCTTTTCCAGGTCAAACTACAGCTGCCAATTAGAGGCTGTGTGGAGGAGGCCCATTGTTGCTTGTCGATGGGCAGGGGGCTTTTCTCCAGCTCAAACGAAGGGGACTGCCTTCTTTGGGGCATGATGGTGTTTGCTGGTGCTGATGGCTGAGGCTAAACCTGGTTGTGGCACCAACGATAGCAACCATTTGCCAGGGTCTTTGGGCAGCCACTGAGGAGATGTTCAAGGGTGCCTCTTCCAGAGCAAAGCAGGCAGGAAGGGGTCTTGCTTGTCCACCAGGTGTGGAGGTTTGCTGGGCTTGGCAGGGCATCACAGGGCACCAGGAAATGGACCCATTGGAAGTCTGCCTGCATGATGTTACCTCAGGTGATCCTGCACTTCAGCGTAGACCTGGTCCACGCCCCCTGCTGCTGGAGCCCCACTGCCCTGCTTACTTGCTCTTCCTTCACACCTCTTCTTCCCCTCTTCCTGGAGAAGGTGGTGTCTCTCCTAACCCCAGGCCTTGCTGACATGGGTCTTTGGGAAGTAGACCAAGCCTGCTCTGCCTGTTGCCATATTTTCCACCATTTTGCCTTTTGTCTCCGCCGTGACTCCGCCACCTCCACTGCCTTCTCTGCCCTCCATTTTCTTCCTGTCCTCACCTCAATGCCAGCTGATGACACTTTGCAGTCCCTGGAGTCCTTGTACTGCAGAGCTTCTTTCATGCTTGCTACCATGAATGAAGGGTAGCTGCAGGATGTTACTTGTCCTGTACAGTGCTGCACTGGTGAGGCTTCGAGAGAGGCCCAGTCACTCAACCTCAGCTAACTTGACCACCATGTTCATGGCAAGGGTGAAAAGAATAAGAGATGGTGCAGCATTTGCTGACCCAGACGTGACCCTCTGCCTGAAATTGTTGTAGTAATCCAGATTCAGGTCCTTGATCTTACTGGTTACATGATGGCGGTATGGACCTGTAGACATTGGCCAAGTCCAACACATCGGTAGGTCGCCTCTATTCTCATAGGCCTCTCTGATGAGCTGAATGACTAAACCTGTGTACTCCAAGCACCTGGGGGCTCCAGGAATTCCACCCTTCTGAGGGGTCGATGTAGTTGTTTTTGAGGAGAAAGTCGTCAGTCTTCTCGAGATGATGCTAAGGAACACCTTCCCTTCAACTCCCAGCAGTGAGATCGTCCTAAACTATTGATGTTTTTCGAGTTCTCCTCTTTGGGGATCCAAACTCCCTCTGCAAACCTCCACTGGTCCGCTATTCGCCATCTTCGCAAAATCACCTTCAAAGTTTTCTAGAGGTGCCAGAGAAGCTCTGGGCAGCATTTATAGACCAGATAGGGTACACCACTGGAACCTGGAGTAGATGCTGACCGAGTTGCCATAATGACCTCCTCGACCTCCTTCAGACAGTGATGTTGGGGGGGTAGGGCTTGTGAGAGCTTCGTTGGGTTCCAGCGGCTGTTCCCTCAGTGGGTCGCTCAGATTGTCCTGGAGGAATTGATTGACATCCTCTTTCGAGCACTCTAGCCGGCCACTAAGCTTGTCTCCAAGAAGTTGTTAGGTAACGCTAAAGGGATTGGCAATGTGTAATCAGTGTGCAGCTCGGAGACCCTTATCTCATCCCAGTCATCCCGGAACTGCCACTTCCTATACAGGTCACCAGCTTTAGGTCTTTCTTCACATCAGAAAAAAAAAAAATCTGTGGAAATGAAAACTTCATGAAAAATTGAGCAGAGATGTTTTTCCTGGATGAGGGAAATTTCAAGCTCTTCTACCTCATGGAATCTTGCACACAGTTGAGGGTGACCAGATGAAAGTACATACATATAAAGAGAAATTTGTATGTAAAAGTAGTTGTGTGATGTTATACCCAGTCCACAACCTAACCCTAAAACCTGAACACACAGTGACACCTTGGTCGGCATAACCATGTTTATTGTTGTTACTATAACAACAAAGTTCTGGTCCACCCAATGCACTGTTTCTGGAGATGCTCCAATGGTGCCCCAGAGGGTAGAAACGTAGGCCTTCTATGGTTACAGAAACAAGCTGATGTTTTATTTAAATGGATGAGACGACTGCACAATAAAATAATAAGTTAGAGTTTGTCTCTTTGGTTCATTGCTGTATGTGAAAGCTTGGGCTGGTTGGGAAAAAACTTTTGCTGGCAACCTCAGAGTAGTCAACTTTCTGCCCTTCTGCTTAAAGATTAGCTTATTACTCCTTGTTAAAGTGTGTACACACACACGCATGCACACAGAGACACACACTCACACCCGGAGCTTATGCTCAGAAACAGACACATACACACAGACAGACCCACTTCGATCTTCCTTTGAAACAGGCAGCTTTCTGTCTGTTGACACAGGGTTTCGTCATTGCTGTGACCCAGATGGTATGTGTGTGTACGTTTCTGTGTGTGTGTGTGTGTGTGTGTGTTGGGGGGATGGAGTGGATACATGCCGCCAAGCAACATTGCTTTGAGTTTTTTTTTTTTTAAATGGTTCCGGTTTTCTCAGTTTGCCTCACTGCTGACAGTGGTGAACAGTATTTCACCAGTGAGCATGCCAGTGGGGAACTGTCAGAGCCTTCTATACCTTCAGAGAAGGCCTTAAAAATACTAAAATAGAAAGTCGAGTAGAGTTGTAGAGTGATCAGCCCTGGTCGTGACACAGTGTTCTACTAACTATGATACAGCTAAAAATTAGCCCTCCAATAAACTAACACCATCATGAATTTATATGAAGAAATATACCAAAAATGTCTCATTAGCAGGCCCATTGCCAGGTCAGTGATCTTACGTCAAATGAATGCAGAATATTTAACGAGCACAATTTGGCTGAAATTCAAGGAAACTTAAAACAGCAGAGCACAGTGTCGTCACTGTAAATTGAAAACCTGCACCGACACATAAGAACCATTAATCCCTTGGTGCAGTTGGGATTATTAAATGTTGTTGGTGCCATACCATTTAGAGCTTTGTATGTGAGTAGAATGGTTTTGAATTCAGTTCTAAATTTCACAGGGAGCCAGTGCAGTGAAACTAGTATGTGGGAGATATGATCTCTTCTCTTGGTTCTGGTCAATACACGTGCAGCTGCATTTTGAACAAGCTGCAGGGTCTTTAAGGACTTACTGCTGCAGCCTGCTAGTAATGAGTTACAGTATTCAAGCCTGAACGTGACAAAGGCTAGCTTATATTAGAACTGGATAGCTGATATTAGAACTGACTATCAGGTGTGCTCTCAACGGTATCCTTAGGTAAAACGTAATCACTTTTTTCACATTTTTGGTTGGTCAAACAGATAAGAAAATATGTGTCTGCTGAAAATTTAGGAAGACAGGAATTAGAGGAATCACAGATTCAGTACATATTTGATATTTTTGTCAGAAATCCACGCCTCAGTGTGACCTCTTCAATAAATAACACGTGGCTTAGCATGCATTACTCAACAGAAGCACTGAGCCGTGATGGTTATAACGTATAGGATATGATTTAGGTGACATTTTGAACACCACAATCTATCTATCTATTGGTACCTTTCAAACACTGGCCTCCATCCCCTCATCATTCTTCATCTGCCTTCCACTGGCTGTCCACCAGATGCTTTATTACAGTGCTGTTCACCAATCTTCACACTTCTCCACACTTCCCAGGCCATCCCTGCACTATACTTCCTGTGTTCCTTTCCAGGATGTATTGAATTACTGTGTGCCTTGGGTCCTAACGTTTGCTTGTGTCTGCTTTACCTGAGATTAGCTTCTTTAGCTTGTTTTCCAGACTATATTTGCCTGGTTGGACTGCTGCTTTCTCTGCTTTCCGCTCTTGCCAGACTTACTAAACCATTAGCATCCTACTTGTTAGTAGTCTGATTTTAAACAACTCAGTGGCTTGTCTGTGGTATTCTAACAGGGGATGGATATCGCTTGGTCAAGGGTTGGAAAATAATTAGTTATGATTCATAAACAGTTATGATTCATTCAAATATATTAGTGCTAATTTCTCACACTTAGACTCTACTGTCCTTTAGCATCCCCACACCTCACATACAAACTTTGTAGCAAAATTTATGTCAATAAATTATACGAACAAGGTATAATTTGGGGTTTTCATGAGCTTTAAGCCATCATTGTCACAATTAGTTATATACAGTTGTGCTCAAAAGTTTACATACCCCTGCAGAATTTTTGCTTTCCTTGCCTTTTTTCAGAGAAAATCAGTGATAACACAAAATTTTTTTTTCCAGTCATGGTCAGTGGTTGGTGAAGCCATTTATTGATAAACAACTGTGTTTTCTATTTTTTAATCGTAACGACAACAACAAACATCCAAATGACCCTGATCAAAAGTTTACATACCCCAGTTCTTAATATTGAGTATTGCCCCCTCTAACATCAGTGACAGCTTGAAGTTTTTTGTGGTAGTTGTCGGCGAGGTTCTTTATTTTCTCAGGTGGTAAAGATGCCCATTCTTCTTGGCAAAAAACCTCCAGTTCCTGTAAATTCCTGGGCTGTCTTTCATGAACTGCTCGCTTGATATTGAGGTCAGGAGACTGAGATGGCCACTCGAGAACCTTCACTCTGTTCTGCTGTAGCCAATGAGAGGTCGACTTGGCCTTATGCTTTGGATCGTTGTCATGTTGGAACATCCAGGTGCGTCCCATATGCTGAGTGCAGATTTTCTTCCAATATTTGCTGATAACGTGCCGCATTCATCCTTCCGTCAACGTTGACCAAGTTTCCTGTGCTTTTGTAGCTGACACATCCCCAAAACATCGGCGATCCACCTCCGTGCTTTACAGTTGGAATGGTGTTTTTTTCATCATAGGCCTTGTTGACACCTCTCCATAAGTAACGTTTGGAGTTGTGGCCAAAAAGTTCAATTTTGGTCTCATCACTCCACATCACCTTCTCCCAGGAGTTTTGAGGCTTGTCTCTGTGCTGTGTGGTATCATAGACGAGATACTTTGTGGCATTTGTGCAGGAGTGGCTTTCTTCTGGCGACTCGACCATGCAGCCCGTTTTTCATCAAGTGCCTCCTTATTATGCATCTTGAAACAGCCACGCCACTGGATTGTAGAGAGTCCCGTATTTCACCTGATGTTACTTGTGGGTTTTTCTTTGCTTCCCGAACAATTTTCCTGGCAGTTGTGGCAGTTGTTGGTCTATCTGACCATGGTTTGGTTTTCACAGAGCCAGTGATTTTCCATTTGTTAATCACAGTCTGAACAGTGCTGACTGGTATTAGCAATTCTTTGGATATCTTTTTGTATC
>JAFBJQ010000319.1:392356-407742 GCA_016785345.1 Trinectes maculatus
GATGAGGATGGTTACCTTTAGTAGCCATTCAAACCCATTTGTGTCACCTTCAGTGCACGTTATCAGGCCAAAATCACCAGGGTATGTAAACTTTTGATCAGGGTCATTTGGGTAGTTTCTGTTGTCATTATGATTTAAAAAGAGAAAATGCAGTTGTTTGACAATAAATTGTTTCACAGAACCACTAAGCACTAGTGGAAAAAAACGTTTTTGTGTTATCACTGATTTTCTCTGAAAAAAGGCAAGGAAAGCAAAAATTCTGCAGGGGTATGTAAACTTTTGAGCACAACTGTAAATATTTCATGGAGGATGTAATGAATCTATAATATGAGAATTTCACTTACTGAAATGAACCACAGAAATAAATGAACTTTATCCACGTTATTTTAATGTATTGAGACTGTACTGCAATTCTGCTTTCACTGATCTGCTCCATAGCAGTAAGCTGAAGGTAGAGAGTCTGGAAGATGGAGGCTGTTGGAGCTGGCCATCTCTTGGAGCTTACATCCATCAGGAGCCTGTCTCACAGTTTATGATGAGGAGATGGACAAAAGATGAAGTGGTGCAATAAGAAAATAAATGACCTCCCACGTCAAACCAGCAGCTGCTGAAATATGGATCTTAGCACAGCTTCGGAAATGCAGTGGGGTGAACTGATCTGCGGGTGTTCTGGGGCCCCTCCATGTGGGACCGGACTAGAATTATTTATTATGTTGTGTTGTTCTTTCTGAACAGAAATAGGGTGGGAGGAATCGATCATGTGTATGCAGGGGGAAAAGGTACTGCCAATTTAGATGTATGAGCCATCAGTTTAATCTACTGAATTCAATTATATTCACTTAAAAAATACCAAGGCCCAGTGGGGGAGGTTATGCTGTGTGTGTAATGATAAAAAAATTTAACATTTGACCTGCACCTGATTCATGTTGGTAGGACAGTCAGCGTATTGATTATATCCAAGAAAACAACCATCCTGCAGAGAGTGTTCGAAGATGCAGTAGTTGTAGTACTTGAAAAATCAGAAGCAGTGTTCACATCAGTGCAGCAGTGGACGGACACTATAACAATATAACTACAATAAAAATCACTTCAGTTTTATTTGTATGGCACCAAATACATATTTGTATGGCACAGATAAGGGGACACACGTTGTCATTGCTTCAGTGCTTTTGGTGTATATAAAAACAGACCATTCCTTTTTGCTCAGTATTTGGTATGCTATCTGTTTATTTGGATTTGCATTATAGTCATCTAGTGGTGTGTAGCACATCTTAGTATCCGTAATTCATCATTCAGGAAAGCAACAATAATGCAGTGGAAATAGATATTCTTTTTCACCCGTGGCGCTCATGATTGTTCACAGAAGACAATATACCAATTGAAACGTCTGCTGTGTGTCAACCAAAAAATCAAAACCAGTGCAGTGTGGTAGCAAGCACGTCAGTCCAAGTGATGACTCTGGCCATAATGGGGAAAAAACTGTACATCTAGTGAAATTACTATAATTTCACTATGGAAAAAATGTTTATATGTCCAAGGATAAAACTAGTATTTGGATTAATAAAACGTTTTTTGGTTTCTCCCATTTACAGGCGGACTGTGGCTTCAGTCAGTCAATAAAACGTAATGTAAAAAATTAAAGTATTGTAGATGCAGCATGCAGTCAACTGCTCCAAATACATAGTAATTGCACTGCAAGTTAATATTACTGTCAGTTTTGGAAAGGAAGAAGAAAGCCTAGATGGTGATCCATTTTCAGTCTTTAATTCCACAAAAAGACACGGAAACAAAAAGCTTATAATAAGCAGGCAAAGTCCAAACAAAGTCCCAAAATAAAAAAGGTCTCTCTGCTTCAAACAAAAAAAAAAGTACTGTACTTTCATCACAGCCTACACCGGCCAAAAATACAAAACCTCCTTAGAAGCACACGGCAGGAACAAACTCACAGTACCTCCCTACGATCAGCAGTAACGCAACACAACAGTGACGGCAGTCTGACAAAGCAGTTTAGTGAGTAGGGGTAAATATAAATGTATATAGGTGTGTGAACAATTAACACATCATGAACAGGTTTTTGCGGGAATTGTCGGGAAAAGAACAAAGACAGGACGTAGATGCGGAGCAACAAAACATATGTAGGATCAAAACAAAACCACAAGAAAAAGCAACAAAAACCAGCAGAGGGCAGCAACCAAAACAAAGTCTCTCTGCCAGCTCCTGACAATTATAGTGGAAAAAATAAAACACACACACACACACACACATACACACACACAGAATTCAACATCCTCACACAAAATTGAGAATCTGGACTACTGACGACCCCCACCCCCCAACTAAAAATAAAGAAATACCTTTAGCCACAATACATGTGCAGCAACATGAAGGACTTTGTCGACGTCTCTTCTTCTTACGCTCTCTCCATCCCTCCTCCTCCTCTTGAGTGGTCAGATAACCTTCAGGTGCTTCCTCCTGTAAAAAGAAAAAAACAGACAGAGGGGAGGAGATGAGTGACAGAGAGAAAGAGCGAGAAAACAACGCTCTACCCTCTACGCCAGATGCCTTAAAGGACACACGTTTAACCGTCTTCAACACCTCGTACTGTACTACTGTATGGTAAAAAATGTACTGATGAGTACACGTAATCTACTTTGTATGACTGTGTTTACCGTGGACCCAATGTTCTTAGTGGTAAATGTCTCACACTTTCTATTGCAAGCATACAGCTTACAGACAGTTTCAACTTGGGACAGGTCGATTTTTTGAAATGGCCATTTTATACCTTTCCACATCTGTAGTGAGCTTCCTGGACTTCCCATTCTGTTATCTGTAGCTCTAATGTGTGTTTACAATCAGGCTATGTTTCAGATAAATTAGTCTGAGGGACAATAATCACTGATGGAAAATTCATTAGCAATAGCTGGCGGATCACCCGGACAGGTCTTACTTATTGGTTTTCTTTGCTGTAGCATTGATTGGGGTGGGCTGGTCTCGAGCGAGTGGTGTGACAGGCAATCACAGAGATCAGCAGGATGACAAAGAGTCCATTTTCCCTTTCACTGGTCTTTATATTTGTCCTGCCCAGCTCTAGATCATTCAGATCGATCCACCCGGCTCCACACCCTTATCCTGACCACCAGCAGCACAATATAAACATGCCTATAAATGTCAGTGTAAACATCAAAAGGGAAGAGAAGACAGTTAACAATTTGGACGCCAGTGCTGAAGGTAATCAGCACTTTGAGCAATTATGATAAGATTCTTTTATATTATCTCTTCAACCATGATCAAATGGCTTAAAATAAGATTAAGGCATCATCACATTAAGGCATCATCCCATTAAAGTATCATCACATTAAGGCGGCTCAACGAATGAGCGGCAGCTCTACATTAAGCATTGCCAACTATGGGAACGTCAGTGTTAGTGTTTCCATCACACAAACATCTTACAAACTATTGTCTTTGTATAGCCTTCTGGGTCCCAACCCATTGACTTTTGTCCTCTGTAGTGGACATCACGTTTTCATGCACATGAATTTATTTAAATCATTTAAGTCTTTCAAGAAACTCAGATAAATCCTGTTGTAATCTAAAGAGGTCATCCTGGGCTTTCTGGGGATATGTCATCTGACAAGCTGGCATGCTGGGAACTCCCTTTTTAAAATACATAAATAAATGAATAATAAAATAGTAAAAAATAATAATTTAAAAAAATTAAACACGTCTAAAATGTGAGATGTTTCTTTGACCCCAAGGAGGTTGGAAATTAGGAAAAAAAAGAAATTTGATGACACTTATTTTGCTTGAGGATATCTGTGGTCTCTAGACAATGTGTTGCCTTTGAAACCAGCATGGGGCAGATGGTTCTGTTTTTGAGTGCTGTTGCGCTTGCTATCCAGTGATGAATGGACTTTAATGGACTTATATTTTGTCCTTAAAGGATTAATCACAATTACTTTAGTGATTTAAGTAATTGTATTGTTCTCTGTGACCTTCTAATGTGGACATTTTCACCTCACACTTATTGCATAAGATGTAAAAAAAAGCAGACAAGAAATAATAGAGTGAGAAGGGCTGGAATTCTTCAGTGGGTGAAAAAAAAATGTCCATGCATCACATTGGACAGGTCATTTGTGCGATGCTGCATTGGAGTGTTCCTGAGATTAGGAAGCATAATAATTTTTGAAGGGCATGCTTTATGTTAATGTGACAGGCCTTGCTGTATATTTCTGCTGAGGCACCGTCTTTGTGGCACTTCATTTTGCTTTAATGGAACTGTTGTGTTGGTATCAACAGCCACCTCAGAGATTTAGACCCGTCCTGAATTAAAAGGTTTTTATAGCAAGAGGACGTCCTCTGATTATTTCGCATGTGTGTAGACACAACCAAGGACATTTAGACAACGCCAGCTTTTATCACCAACACCAAAGAATATAGCTTCAAAATGTGGAGCTAGGCTTTCATGCTTTTTTACGTTGTAGTTTGACAAATAGATTAATGCTTACTATGTTTCTTTTTATCTTTTTGTAAACCACTGTCAAGCTGCTCTGGTGTGAGTTAGAATTAATAGTCTCTTGGTCACTTTCTTCTCAGTCTGATATATTGTCTAAATGTAAGTCACTGTCTCTGTACTGTACTGAAACCAGAACATTGATTTCCTCTATCTGTCCATGGATTGGGAAATAGCTGATACAGTTTGTATGAGATTGAAAATTGAAAATGAAAATATGTGCATCAGGAAGTACTGTTATTAAAATTAAGCTGTATCTACCAGGGTTCTAGATAACAGGCCCAGGTGCAGTTTCCAGCTGTAAATAATAATTATAGCACAAAAACAGAACAACAGGTGTACAATGACTCACAGGTGTATTTGTCCCACTTTCTTTTTTCCACACACACACACACACACACATACATATACAGATAAATTACTTGCATATACCAAACTGGCAAACCAGCTGTGTTGTTGCCTGTCGGTAGCTGTTTCCTGTACAAATCTGTGTTTTTTGTCTGCCAGAATGTCAAAACTGAATTTTTATCCAAGTACAAGGAACTTTTTTCCAGAAATGCTAAAAAAGAAAAAAAAAAAATACAGTAACTTCCACCTTACAATTTGCTATTTCTTCCTTCTTTCCTTTCCTCTCTCCTTCCCTCCTCTTCCTTTGTCATGCTTTAAACTGCTGGGACGTCAATAAGTTGTGAACAAGTGAGCAATGAATGAACACATAACACTGGCACTGTGTACAGAGCAGAGCCCTTCAGTGAGTCTTCAGTTGTCTTGGGTCTTGGTGCAGTTTGTCTTTGGCTCTGAGGTCTTATCTTGAATCACTGTGGTCTATTCCCCAGGCTCACAGTGAGGCAGGGCCGGGCCTCCACGGTTCAGTGGCCCGATCGATTTTTTCCACAGTACTTGTCTGAATAAGCCTGTGCTTCTTTGCAGTCTCTGATTGCCAGAGCACCTGCAGTGATGAATTGAAAGATTCTCGGCCCAGAGAGGCCACACGGGTATTCCGAAGGCACTGTGAGCAAAAAAAGTGACAACAAAATGATGAGTGGAAAAGTTGCCTAAAAAGATGTCACTGATTACGTTTTATTCATTGTGATGTGACAGGATCCAGGCTATGGGATGGAAGTAGGAAGGTAGTTTCTCTTGTATGAGTGACACAGCAAACTATTTAGACCAGCTGGCTAAAAGATAACGCGGCATAGAACATAGACAATCATACAATAATACACAGGGTGATAGCATCTGGTGTCAGGGAGGTTCTGCTCTGCAGGAGAATGACCTTTCCAAGTGGAAACTATGAATACAGTGAATTACAACAACTTGAAGGACACTACTCGAAGGATTCCTGACATCTTTTCTCTGTGTTTTTTCATTAAGTCATTAAATCTCTCTTCTTTTAGTTAAGCTGAGTTAGGTGTCACAGATATGTTGGTTTGATAGGCATTGGTTTTGTTCATCCATTTCTTTGTAGGTAAACCTCTTCAATCACATTTATGTGGGGTGGGGGGTGGGGGGGCACAGCTGTGTGTGGCAAAGTCTTACATTTCATGTACGGTTTTCAGTCCATTTAACATGATGCTCAGTCTGTTCCTGTTTCCCCCACATTCCTCGTATGGGCTAAAGAGGAGCAGTCATGACTGACCACCACCATCACCTTGGCTGCAGGGTGATGTCACAGGGACTGGGGGGCTCAAACAATCCACATAGCCAGATGATGGTCAAAGTCATAATTAACTTTAAAAGTTATTACTTTTCTACCCCTTTCAAATGTAATATCTGTCTTTGCTTCTCTCTTTCCACATGTTGTATCACTGCGCACATTATACTTATCATGAGAATTAATTCCACTTGACCTGCAATACTTTTCCAGCCTTTCTGAACATGTGGGGAAAAAATTAGATATTCCTGTTCTATCAACACATCAACTGGACCAATCAACCCATGACCACTCAGTATATGTATTTGTATTAAAAACATTAATACACGTAGTGAAATGTAATTCTACCCAGCACTAATTCAGTGAATACTGCTGAGTCGGGCAAGTCGAGACTTTGTTTTTGATTTATGGTCATGGACACTAATGGTTGCATATATCTGAAGAGCAAACAGAGACTGGGAACAGTTACTGTGCGCACGTCTCCTCCAAACACTGTTCTAATTTCATTTGAATTTTCAACCATTGTTCTGTTACTGGCAAAAGGATCAACAGCCATCAAGCTTCTGTAGGCTCAGAATTGACTAATTTCAGAGGCTCTGAGATGCGCTGGAGTCCACAGGCAACATGGCCTGACTGTGATGGCAGGAAGAAAGACTTAGATTTTCTCTTCTAAACCCTGGACGTCATGTGACAGCTTATCTCTCTCTCTATCTTTGAAAAGCCATAAATCCAGTCAGGTCCAGTATTGACAATGTAGGTGGCGTGCTCACTTAATGGCTGCTTGACTATGTCCTGACCTGAGACTGTGCTTGTTCACTCCGTGTTCATTTACATCTCTCAGCTCATTCTCAGTGCTCCGAGAATCTGTGTGCATAGGATTCTCTCTCTCTCTCTCTCTCTCTCTCTCTCTCCCTCTCTGTCTCTCTCTCTCTCGCGCGCCCTCACTGCGGCTCTTCCAGGTTTCAGATTGTCTCTACCTTCTTCTGTCGAACAGCATGTGGCTCTGACTCTTAGTGCATGTCTGTGAGCGACTCGAACACCAACCGCAAAGCAGAGAGAGTCATTCTTTTTTTTGTCTTTTGTCTTAAGGGATTATTCTAAAGATCTTCAGAAAGTGAAAGTTGGAGGAGAAACGAGTGGAGCGTGCAGAAGTGGACATAGCGGTGGATATACAGTACTCTGTTCTGTGACCTGCAAGACTGTGCAGAGCCATGTGGAGAGAGAGAGAGGAGAAGGTGTGATAGTCAGAGATGTAGGCGTCAGTATAGTGTGGTGCTAAAGGAGCAGCGAGTGTCTGATCAAATGGCTGTGCAGGCTGAGGCATGAGTCCTCCACAGTGCACCAGGCAGAAGATGCACTTTCATCCGTCCTCTCTCCGTATTTGCAGTCATCTGCAGGCCGTGAGAAAAGCGTGGGTTTGAGAATCTAGAAGTGGACCTTAAATGCCGGTGATGGACTGTTGCTTGCTTGTCTGAACTCCACCTATGACCTCTCTAGTTGGTGTGTAAGTGATATGTGTGGAAATATTAGGCGCTGACAGGCTGCTGGTCCTCGTTATTATGGGGTTATCTCCATCATGAGGCTGTTGGTTTGTCGAACACTCTGCCGTGCTGCGTTTCTGTTTGAATCACTCTGCCGCCTGCCATGTGTCCTCTGGCCGCTCTACCTTCACGGGGTCCCGTGAAACGGGGATCTGGTCTTGGTTTCTGTCAGAGAGCCTGGGTGATGTGGCTGATTCTGGGATGTATTGCTGCAGCAGCAAAGCGGAATGCGTCCCTGTCTTGGGGGTCGGAGAACTCTGGGACCACCAGGCGTTGGATGGCAGCCGGTTCATATGCTCACGCTGTGCCTCATTACCTGCATTCAATGGGGCACCGTTCCTCGCCACACATCTCCATATACAGGCCTCCAGCACTACAGAGGGCTGGTCATGGTGAGTGACTTTCTGCTCCAGCTGATGATAAACATGTGTTACACTACCAGAGAGAGAGAGAGAGAGAGAGAGAGAGAGAGAGAGAGAGAGAGAGAGAGAGAGATGAATCCATAGATTTGATCTCTCTTTTGCCAGCACTCTCTTTTATTTTTTTAACATTAGTCCACCAATATTAATGATGTGTTTGTGTTGCAGACAGTAAAATAGTTGTGTACCAGCAGAATTTAACAAGAGGAAAGCGTATGGTGGCTGAGGTCACTGAGTGTGTCAGCAGGAATGTATTATCCGATGCCTGCCGTGGTTCATTCTAGTCATAAAACAGTTAAGACATAAAAACAGGAACTTTTTTGTTCAGCATATGACCCACTTTTAATTGATTACAATCGTTATGAAGACCAAATAATATAATATTTGAATGTGTATGTTTATATAAATATTTTTTAAAAAAAATATTCTTACTAAGTTTTGTCTGTGGGGAGGACTGTTAACATAGGACTATCACTGTACGGAATCACTTCCGTTGACTGTGCATATGACAAAGGCTACGTTCACACTGCAGCTACAAGTGACCTCAAACGTGACCCATATCTGATTGGCTTTTGACAGTGTGAACAGCACAAGTCGCATTGAATCATGAAACATTTTTGAATCAGACATGTATCAGATTTTTTTGAATGCGACTGCAGTCTGAACAACCAGGTCACATTTAATGCGACTTTGACGTCACTGGAGGAAAAAAGTGTAGGTAATGGAAACAAACAAACATGGAGGACAGCTGTGAAGGAAACGGCCAGTAGAGGGATAGCAAGGTTTTAGACCTAATTAGTATTTGGGGTGACACTTAGGTGCAAGCCAAACTTGCGAAAAAACATCTTATCGTAACCGATCTGTTTTCGAAACAATTTCGAAAGAAATGTCCAAACGTGGCCATAGAAGGACTTGGTTGCAGCCATTGCTCCACATAGAGCCATCATGAAAATATTAATTTTCTTTCTCCTCTTCCTCCTTTTTAATATCAATCGCTCACAAATTTGCCGGCTGTCACCACACACTGTTTTTAACATTAAACCACAAACTACACTACTGGTTGCCACCATGTTCGCTTCCGTAAACATCGTTGTGTGTCTGATGTCATTAATGATCAACTGCACATGAGAGTCACTTCAGGAGCATAAGCTGTTCACACAGCAATCTGCAGACAGGCCACATTTAAACATGTAATGTGAACAGCCAAACAAAAAATCGGATTTTAGAAATAAATTGGAATTGGGCATTAAGACCTGCAGTGTGAACGGAGCCAATAAGCAGTCAACTCCATGTCATGGTTCAAAAGATCTGCATAGCAATTGCAAATTCAGCCAAGACCTTTGGTGAGATGGAGGTAATCAGAGCTCGCCCTACCCAGTGTGGCACCCTCGGCGAGATTTTATATGGCGCCCCCCTCCATCTGCCACTTATATATGCTTACAAAAGAAAAAGTTATTTGGTATTATCATTTGTAGTATAATTAATTTTATTGAAAGTGAATTTTTTTCCCGATTTTGTGGCGCCTCCTGGAGGCCACGGCACCCGTAGCATTTGCCTATATTGCCTAATGAGCCAGATGGCTCTGGATAATGTGGTCAGACTTCCAGTAAGAGAATGTCTCTCGTTACAGTATGATGTTAGCCTAAATAAAGAACAATAAAAAAAATAATTACTAAAATATTAAATATATATAAAGATAAAATTATAAAGGGTATGCATACAGAGAATGTGATAAGTTATGGATTGTGGGAAACTGAGTTCAAACATCAACTAATCAACTCATTGTCTCAGCACTGATGTACTGCATATAGAGTATTTATAGGTATATGTATGATGCCTGCAGTCTTTGTCTAGAAAGGTAATTAAATATCATAGAAGAAATTTTGAATGTTCTCGATTGTAATGCTACCGTAGAAGACTTGTAAAAGTTTATTTTGTCGACTAACAAACAGCACTCAGCTCGCACTGTATGCTGCAGGTAAGATTGATTATAATAGCACACTTGAAGATGACGTTCCCCGAACCGAACTGACTGAATATGAATTACATTATGGGATCTTGGTCTGCAGTCAGCATATTTCCACTGGATTAAAACAAACATCCTCCGCGCCCCATGACATGAGCATTTCCATCTGCCACACAGTTACACTCAAACGCTCTCAAACCGTATTGAATATGTCATTTTAACAGTCGGCTTCAAATGCAGAACATGACAGATAATAATGGGATTGTGACTAGGCTCTCATGGTGGCACCTGCAGACACAGCAGCTTTTTAATTTATAGCTAAACGTGTTTGTGTGTGTGTTGCTTTGCTCCTACAGATGTTGGACTGGCTTTAGATTTTTGGAACTCCTTGCTTGGTCTCATAACTTCCTGTTTGAATTTTATTTGTTATTTCCTATTTTACTTTACTTGGGTGAGTTCCTGCTTCTGTGATTGTTTTGCACATTCTAATGGGTTACTCCAGGTTTGCCCACTTATCCCTGCCTCCCTTGAACTGTCCTCTGTTTTTCTTGCGCTCTAGTTTGTCTCAACATACCAGTAAAAGAAAGAAAAGAAATTTCAAACTGTATCATATTTTTTGACTATGACATTGTCAACATGACACTATCCTTAGCTGGATAGATGGAGAGCTGGAAGATGCGACGTCAGTAGCTGCCAATATAGGAATTTCCATGTCCTGCAACCACCAACTCAGCCGAGACTCTGCCCAGTCATATGTGGTAATAAGCAGTTGTCATGTGGAGTATAGTGCTAACTCCACTGTCATTTGAAAAATGTTCTGATAAAAAAACATTTTCAACCCTACCTCAGCAGTTTACCCAGTACCATTCATTGCCACATTATACGTGCCACTACGCATTGGTTCTATAAGAAAAAAAAGTTTTTTGTGTTTTTTTGTGGCTGCAGAAAACTATACAGTTTGTGAGAAAGGCGGACAGATGGTTTGTTCAACTAGCAAAAACAAACCGAAAGTTTCACTAGAAGATGAAGAGCACAAGCTGTGAAAAATCCAGGCAATATAAACAAAGTAAAGCTTGCTTTTGGTGACAGCCCATTGCTGCGATTGTGTGTGTTACTGTGTTACTGTGTGACTCTGATTTTCTACGATAGCGCCACAAAACATTTAAATTAGTTTATTCCTGGGGAAAAGGGGCCATGTATGCATTGGCGCCATAAGAGAAATGGGATGTATAGAATTTAAGGATGCTTCTGTCTTCAGTGGTGCTGTTAAAAGAAAAGGAAAACAAGGAACTTCGTTTTCATATCACAACAGTAGTTCTGTTGTTGTTTTTGATGTTGTGGGTATTTTTTATTTTGGATATGAGGATATGAGCTGAAAAGGTGTTGTGACCATCCTAAGGCTCCTTATTACAGTGGAGGTCTAGCAAGGTAGAAAAGTAGGCACTGATACGCAAGTCCAGGATGCAAAAAGAGGAAGGGCTTTGAGGACACAAAAGGAAACGGGTGGAAAACAGGAAGTAAAATCAGAATAAATACTCTAGAACAGTAATTTCATAATAAAAACAAATGCAAATGAAAGAATTAGATGTGCCAGTCAGGACAAGGGCAGATCCCTGTTGGCTGGCCATGTTCACAATGAGAGCAAAAGTATGGGGTTCTCCCATTATCACTGTTTGGGGTCTTGTACGTTGAAAATCAATCTGCACGTAGGTGCACAGACAGATTGGGAGATTTCTTTACCATAATGCCTGAAGGCAGCAACCCATCCATCCACCCATGACACCCATTACATGTATTTACTAGTACTTACTACTTGCACACTATCCTTGGAGGGTCATGGTGCCAGACAGCTCTATAATCATCTGAATTGTTTTATGTATGTATTCCTCCTGCTCTGCTCAGCTGGTACAACGTACATCTTTGGCAAAGGAGGAGGCCTGATTACCTTCAAGTGGCCAGCCAATGAGAGACCAAGTACCAGGACAGACAGACTGACTGTCGGCTTCAGCACCTCCCTGAAAGAAGGCATCCTGGTTCGGATTGACAGTGCACCTGGCCTGGGGGACTATCTAATGCTGCACATAGTAAGTGCTCACTTCCGCTCTGTTTGTTGCATTTGTAATTTGTTCATTTGTATGTCTCAGCTTGTTTTGTTTTCCAGTGACTTTCTCTCTCTAGATGTATCTAATATATTATATTAGAACGTTTAATCTAACTATCAATCTGAATAACTATGTTATGTTAACTATTTTATTGACACTTCTTATATTATCATTCTTATCATTATTGTTATTATTCTAACAACCTTGGTTTTTTGCATACATTGTAGCTGTAGACACAGAACTTGCACTTATTTATTCAATGAATAAAATGTAACTAAAACAGACTTTCAGTATCAATAATTCATGAAGGTGCCAGCAGTGTATAGAGTGAGCAAGACTTTGGAGGGATGAGATGTGTCTCTCTCGTTGTGTGTGTGTGTGTGTGTGTGTTTTTTTTTCTCTGACCTGTTACTGTTCTGCAATGTCATGCACGCAAAGCTTTTGTCCTTTTGCTGTCACAGTCCAACAGAAGGCCTACAACTACAGTATGTTCAGTTAGGTGTCAGGTCTTACATTATTGTGTCGAGGTTAAACTTCTTGTTTCAGTTACAGCATTTCTCAGTTATATATCATTTGTCACATGTTGAAATAATCATCACAAACGTCACATCAGTGCAAACACATTTGTTTGGTGATAGGATCTAACCAAACTGCTTTTGCCCTGATGTTAGGAAGAAAGAGCCTGTTAATTTTTATATTGTGATAAAATAATGACTGTTTATTTCATCATATTTTATCACAGTTTGATCAAATATAATGTGACTGACCAAACAGCACATATCATGTAGTTAATAACCCCCTGCCAATTATAGATTTGTTCGTTAATCTATCATCATAATCAAGATTCCTTATTTAATGTTCTAATTTCTGATGCTCTACTAAACAGTCTCCACAGTTATCAACTTCCTCTCTACTGATATTTCTAAATAATATCATCAGAGCTGATATACACAGACAGTAACAGACTGTAGACTGATGCAGCATTTCTGATTATCATATTATTATTGAAGAGCTTGTCATCTCCAAAACCCAATATGGTGATGGGTCAGGAACATGACTATGAGCATGATTATTTTCTAAACCATTGGCTGGGTTGTGTACTATAAGAATCCATTGTCCAGGGTCTGTTGCACAAGTGACAATAACTAAGAATGTTTTCATTGTCAACCAGCCTGCTTTACATTTGAGTAAGTTGTTTCAATGTCTATGATAAACATCTGTGTTTTCTGATTTCAGCAACAAGGGAAGATTGGAGTGACATTCAACATTGGCACAGTGGATATCAGTGTGCAGGAGAACAGTACCCCGGTGAATGATGGGAAGTATCATGTTGTCCGTTTCACCAGGAATGGTGGTAATGCTACACTGCAAGTGGATAACTGGTCGATCAATGAGCATTTTCCAACAGGTATGATGCTAATTAATTAATCTAATCCAAAAAATAATTATCTTTACTTTACATGAATAATTTGGTTTACAGGTCATGTCCTTATGAGCAAGTTGAAAAAAGTCACTGGGGAGCATTTGCATCCAAAAGATTAACTTTAATAAATTAACTGTTATTTTTGTTCTCACCTTTTGGCATAACCATGTACACTGAGTGCTAAAAACCTTTTCATGTAGTTACAGTTCATTTTCAGCTATTACCATCTCGTGTCTCTTGTGCATTCATCTGAACAATGAAGTGATTGAACTGTTGGTAATATAAAACCTCTGGCACAGCCTTGAAATTCTTTTAAGTTAGATAAGAATCTGAAAAACATAGACACATAGATATGTATCCATATCAATAAGATAAAAATAGAGATACACCTCGATATTTGTTGATGACAGTAAAATTGGTTGTTTGAAATTATATGTGTAGTGTCCAGTTGTGTTTAAAATCAGAAAAAGTGTAGCAGATGAGAGCATTAGAAACAGTTATGTAGTACATCATCATGTACAACCTACAAGTCTCATGTGTCCCATGTGGAACTTTTAAGTAATAACCTACAGATAATAAAAGAGGGATCACTGATCACTTGCGGACATGGGTCCAGACAGTTATACTTGCCCATGTTCATACCGACTGATCTTTCTCATGACTGACATTTCAGAGTCCTGAAGGTGAAAACGGTCAGTTAAAACTTAATTTCTCTAGAGGACCTAAACTTACTGTTGTTTAGCTGCTGTTGGGATTGATGAATATCTCAATTCCAGGTCAATGTCCATGAGGCCTATCTAATTATATATATACAGTACAGACCAAAAGTTTGGACACACCTTCTCATTCAAAGAGTTTTCTTTATTTTCATGACTATGAAAATTGTAGATTCACACTGAAGGCATCAAAACTACGAATTAACACATGTGAAATTATATACTCAACAAATATATATATATATATATATATATATAGCAACGTGGGACAGTGTCTGGAAAGTTGTGATAAAGACAGTTTGGCAATTCAATTGATATGAAGTTCGTCTTCCCAGTTTGTTGTTTTTGCAGTGTTATGACAGAAGATTCATGGATGAGAACATAAAATAATGATGGAAATATAGATAGAAAGTGACACCTGTGCAAAAGAGTGTGAGTTACATTCCACTTAGGCATATAGACCTCTAACAGTGAGCAGGGATTTACTGCACCACCCTATAAAATCCAAAAGGACAAATACAATTACCACTATCAGACACCATCTTGAAGCCATATTAAACCTTTGGGGCGTCGCTGCTCAGTGTTGTGTGTGAGGGAGACAGATAAGAAGCTCACTGAGACTTTGCCATCTAATCCCTTGCGATTAAATGAAAACTTCGTTTACTACAGTCATATTTCCATCATGCTGACACAGCAAGTGGGGAAGAGAGTGTAGACAGAAGAAAGGAGGGGGGCAGAGGAGGGCATGTCCTTGAACGGTGCCAATGGCAGATTTGTGTTTATATAAAGTTGCAGGGTTCTCAGCATCTTCAGTCACCGAGTTTCTGAGACTATTGTAGGTTGATTACAACCAAGACTGGAGATCCCAAGTGGTGTGAAAATCATTTAATGATAATTAATTCTTATTTAATAAAAAGAAAACCAAATCTTTGCATAAACCACCTGTACAAACCAGACGTAGTTACAATCTATCTGATAATGTTGTAGCTAATTTTAAGAGGAAGATTTCAATGTTTATATGTATATCTATATATCTCTATATACAGTATGTGTGT
>JAFBJQ010000319.1:407805-429364 GCA_016785345.1 Trinectes maculatus
CGAGTGTAATGAGCATTTCCTTTAGATTTCTGATATCAACATTGTAGACCCTGTGTTGTGAATAAACCTACGGTATTGCCACGATCCCGAACCCATCTGTGTCCGTGTGCATCTCCTTACCGGCTGCCGCTGCACCCCCCCACTAGCCGTCCATTTCACATAAGTAAACACAAGGCAAAGTAGCTTAGCTGTGCTGTGGAGGTGCTGGAGAGCCGGCAGGCGCGCTGAGAGACAGAGAGAGTGCTCACCAACTAGTTCCCGTGTGAAGTCTGTATGTATTTACGGGGCAAACCGCTTAAGCCGAAACAAGGAAGTTCACGGGAGATGTGTCGTAACCATAAAAACAACGTAACTCGCGACCGTCGTAACACGAGGACCCCCTGTATATATATATATACTCCTCTCAAATTGTGATTTGTTTATAATTTGTGGATATTGGCTATGGAATATAAAATTTGATAGATAGATAGATAGATAGATAGATAGATAGATAGATAGATAGATAGATAGATAGATAGATAGATAGATAGATAGATATTTCATTGTTTGTTTTGGTTTGTACGAATTAAGAATGAAAGTAACTTTAATGAAAATGTAATCTTCAGATAAACTTTTTTAAACATATTGTAAATGTTGGAGGGACATGCTGACATCATGCTGGTGATCAATAAATGTCTTCATAAATCTCTTCTTAAACTTTTTAAGGGAACAGCGACATTGAACGCTATCAAATGGCCAATAAGAAAATTCCTTTCAAATACACCAGACCAGTAGAAGAGTGGCTACAAGAGAAAGGTAATTTCAAACTAACGTATTCCCATTTTTATATATGTTAGTATACTAGTATTATCTGGAAAAGATATCTGCAGTATCTATGATGACAAATTTAAATATATACTCATTGTCTCTATTCATGACTCAAATCAACTGTGTGATTTTAGAATTTCAAAAGTTTCTGTTTCTGTGATGCTCACTTCCCACACTACCACACTAATGAAACTGGAAAGCTTGAAGCTTCACATAAGAAATAAGTACAATCAAACTTCCTGCCACTAGCATGAACATGAATGTAAACCCATTAAATAAATACATGTAAGCAAAAAAGTTACTAAACTATGCATTTAACGGCCTATATCTATGTTAATAAATGAACAATTCAACTGTAAAATAATTCAAGACATAAAAGATGAAGACATTAACAAGTTGAAACGAGATGTATAATTATAATGAAATATTATATAATATTGTACAGCCACTGAGGGTCTGAGTTAAATGGCAATGTATTGTGGCATTTAACCTGTCACTTGTTTTGCACCATGCACTTTGCACAGGACCTCTGTCTTGCTGCAAATGACCAGTGCAGCTGTAAACTGGTTCTCTATGTTCTCCCCTCTGCTGAAAATACATCACATGTGCATGTCTCCTTTAGGGCGACAGCTGACTATTTTCAACACTCAAGCGACAGTCGCCATTGGTGGTAGTGATCGTGGCCGGCCCTTTCAGGGCCAACTATCTGGCCTGTACTATAATGGCCTCAAGGTGTTGAACATGGCTGCTGAGGGCAACCCCAACATCAAAATTAATGGCAGTGTGAGGCTGGTAGGTGACGTGCCCGGTGTGGGAGGGTCGGCCAGGTCCACGGCCATGCCCCCAGAGATGTCCACGACCTTCATTGAGACTACCACCATGATGTCCACCACTACCACACGAAAACACAGATCCTCTTCAACTGTACAGGTACTGAC
Organism: Trinectes maculatus; assembly: GCA_016785345.1. NCBI lineage: Eukaryota > Metazoa > Chordata > Actinopteri > Pleuronectiformes > Achiridae > Trinectes > Trinectes maculatus. Next base: position 409,551 of record JAFBJQ010000319.1, read on the forward strand.
AGACCTACAGACTCATAGATCTGTTATACTCATACACTCATACTATAACTATATGCAGATGGACATATGATATCATACATACTTAATATGTACGAGAGAAACAACAAAACTTGTTTCACACATAGGTCAAGCAGCTTCCTCCCACTACACACAACACACATCACATCTACTTTACTTTGGTAAAACTTTAAGACTCATTAATGCAAATGCAATTGTTCTACAGACAGCCAAATAGTTCTGTTGTTTATACCGTTAACACAACAATGACTCAATATTGGAATTATTGGTGTAAAACTGTATGAAATACACAATTGTTGTGATGTCTCATCTCCTATGGCTAATTCAGTGAAATGGTTATTATGGCTGCCATTTCAGCATAAAGCCTACCACTGGCAAACCAATCAGAGACGCTTATTGTTAGTTATTATTTCCCTGTACCCTTCGCTTGGCAGACCACACTGTTCAGGTAAACCTGAAAATCACACAATCAACTGGTTTCAGTGTCGGCGTGAGTGAGTTCTAGTGAGGCCTCAGTGACAACCAGAGAAAACTCAAGGAGGTCATTAACATCTGAGACTCAGATGACCTGTGCAGTTTCTTACTCTGGCCACATGACATCATCCCAGAGCACAAAATTATCACAAACCCACGTAAATGTAGTGGGACAAAATAGTATACACAATACACAAAGCTACGAGGTGAACCTTGAATTAAAATCTTTGTTCTCACACAGTTGTTCCTAAGGTCAGTGTTAATTGTCTAACGCCATTTGTCTTTGTGTGTCTCCTACGTGTTAACTTGTTGCATATGGCTATCTTTGTCAATACTAATGACCGATGCTGTTGGCGGTGAAGCACACGGCAGATGAGATCGTGTCCTCAGCTGAGTGTTCGAGCGATGACGAAGACCTGGAGGAGTGTGAAACTAGCCATGCAGGTGGGCTAGGTTAGTTTGCATTTGCTTGCTTTCTTTGTGCTTTCACTCATCTGCACCTGGGGATCGATGAATCCTCAAAGCATCACACCCCCATGGTTAGACAAAGTGTAACTTCATTATCAGAGCCAGTGTTGTAACAGTAAGCACAGGATTACCCAATCGGAAGACAGCTGGATTATTCAATGCAAATTTAAATACATCAGTCATACAATGCAGGTAACACATTGCTACTAGACACAGAAGGTAATGGACATCATGAGCTACACTTGCACATGGGGTGGTCTGAAGTGGTTAACATGGTCATCACCGGTGTACATACAGATTTTGTCTGCCCAGGAGAATAATGAAGGTCAGTACATGTCATCACTTGTGTGCAAAATCTGAATGATGGTGAACCATGTTCTCTGCACTGATGCTGCAACATGTGTTGCATTGTGTTTGAGTCCTCTGCTCCTGCCATTCACTGCTTTGCAAACCTTTTTTTTTTTAAAATAATACATATATTCAAAACATGTTTACAGCTAATTATGCAGTGTGTTGTCTCGACCACATTGACACCTTTTTTTACCTTTTGTTTTCATTTGTGCCCCCCCTCTCCCCCCCACATTTAGAGGCTTGTGTTGGTATATGTACTAGAGAACAGATATCATTGAATTTCGGTGTACAAGCTTTTTTATTTCTCAGATCATGCTTTTGCTTGTTTTCCTTGTTATTTTTGTCATTTTGTATCTAAAAATTTAAGATTTCTATAATGTTCAAGCATTGTGACAACTCAAAGTACCAGTTTTGAAAGAATTTGGGAATTACCATAATTTATTAACACTCATTTTGGCTGGAAAGCAGCAGCAGCAGCAGCAGCAGCAGTCAATTCCATACTAAATAAAGGTTTTCCCTTTGTTTTAGTTTCCATATGTATCTCCAGGAACAAAAGAACATAAAAATTCACCCAGACAGTTTTAACTGAGCAGTGCTGCTGTTGGGCTTAAATATCCTGTCAGTCTTAAAGTCAGTGTAACTATTAAAACAGTAATGACACAGACTGACAAACCTAGTAATGTATCTATATTACTATAATATATTATATATATATTCATACTTTAGCTCAGCAATATTTTGGATCTAAAATGAAGGTGCGAAATGAGTCTGAGTGAGCTGCCATTCATGACACTTCACAGATAGAAGTACGCTTCAGATAAACGTCATACTGTTGTATCCCTGTGAGTAGTCCGACTCTAATGATATTTATTAGACACATGCCTGCTAAGGTCTACAGTGCTGTGCTGCTGAGCCAGGCTCTCACCAACTAAAGGCCATTCCCATATTTTTTCAAAGAGCATGTGAGGTGGTGGTGTAACTGGGTCTAAAGCTGTGCTGTGTAGCCTGAGATCCATATGGGGATTTGTGAAGAAAGACAAAGACAGGGCCCCAGTCATCCAGTCATGTGTTTACACAGAAATTCCCATCATTCTAACACCTAACATCACTTTAACATTGACAGCTGCATGCTTTGATTCCACGTTTCCTTTGTTTTTTTCTGTTTTTGTTTTGTTTTGTTTTGTTTTTGGAGTCGCTGCTTTATCCTGTTTTGTAATCGAGACATGAGTTTGGTCTATTCACTAAATATTCACTGACAAACTCTTGTATTGGCCTCATCATGTGTGGCATGATGTTTTGATGGGTATTAATTGTTTCATCACGTACTCCTATACTATGCAGCTTAGTGCCACACAACTCCAAAATAAAACAGTCCCTTTTTTCCAAAGCAAAAAAATACATTATTGCCATCAAGATTTTTTTTGTCCTGAACAGCTGTAGTTAAAAACTGCACACCCCTTTATCCTTCAGTCCTTCTTCAAGCAACTCTTCTAATGCTATAATGCATTTGAAATTATTTAATTGTGGATGGCAAAAAAAAGTTCTTTTTGCCATAAATTTTTGCCTTTTCCTCTTTAATTGTCATTGGTGTCATGATTTAGCGGATTTGACTCACTCGCCTCAGGGTCAACTTTGATCATGTCTTGCATGCTTCTCGACTGCTCCTTGACTCCACCCCCACCCCCTCGCATTGACACTAACTTGGTTGCTTTTTCTGCACTCACGTTTGACTCGGAAATCCTTTTTTGGCGGTGGCAGCGTCATCGAATGTTGTCCATTGTCATCCACCCACACTGTCTTTATGTCGTCAGTATGGCTGTTGTTTGTTTGGAGACATTCTCAGTGATTCTGTTCTCTGTTGTGACTCTGTTGTGTTCACGTTTCTCTCTAAATTAATTTCATAAGATGGCAATTAGGCAGGTTTTATAGAAGTCAAACCGTCAGAATGAATGAACAGGTTCTATACATTTAGAACAGTAGATATTCTGAAAAATGCACTATCATAATAGTGTATTCGTATGTTATTTACATGTAAAATAATAGGATTTGCCAGGGTCAGTTTAAGTTGCATCGACCATTCTTCAAGAATCTGATTATATCCACATTAAACCTGCTAAAAGCTGAATAGAACTTTCACACTTCATTTTCAGGTGTCTCTGATTAAACTCATCTGACTAATAAACTTTACACTCCTCAAAGCGTACTGTACAGAAACCTGCAATTATTTGTATGAAGATTGAAATTATTTTTTTATAATTTGTTAAATAATATTTTTAACAAACGGCCAATTATAAATAAGAATAGGTGAATAAACTGTTTTACAGGCACATACGTTATTGACCATAAACACATATTTGGTCCTTGTCTGCTAAAGAGCCTCAACATCACAACATTTCATTATACATTATAGGCTGAAGAAATATACATGATAAAGATGAAGATTTAAGTCAAAAACACAATAAGAAATGTACACAATAGGAAAGTGTTTGTGTTTACATCCTGGGAATATGACAGTTATTCCTAGACTTTTAAAAACTTCTTGCTCTCTTGAGTCCATCCAGCTGGTTCTATAAACTGAAGCGCACCATACACACCTTTTCACACCTTTTCACACCTCTGTAGCAGTGAAATTTTGCTTTTCAAGTTTGCTTTTTAAATAAAAAGTGGGACATTGATAGAGCTGAGTCTTTCTGTCAGCAGCATGAAAATACACTAGACAAACTGAGTGAATATTGCTTCTCTATTTATCAGGTAGACCACAAGCACAGCAACAGCCTAATAAAGTTTGCAACATAACTCCTGAATAGGATTAGTTGTACTAGTCCCACACAGTGGATACGTGTTATGACCTTATTAACAGGATAAGGTCTTGACCATGAAATACTGACAGATAACTCAGACATTTAATACAATGTCTCCGCCAATGTCATTGCACTTCATTATCGGTTGCACTAAGTCAACAGACGCACAGCCTGAGCAACCAGGTGTCATTTGACCTGATACCAACATTAGACAATACGTTCCTTGCAGTGAGGTGTGTAGGAATCTTAAAATGCAAATGAAACATTTACTATCATCTTGTACCCAGGTAAAAGATTTTCAATTTGTCATTATTTGTTATAGTTATAGTTATAGTCTTCTAATTCACTGAAAGAAATGCTGTTATGTCAATACGCAGACCTCTGAAGCAGTATGTATTTACTGTGAACTGATTGATTTAGCATCTTTAAAAAATGATAGAAAAAACAACAGATGATGCACAATCCTGCTGCCTGTGCAAACACAAATCTCTACTTTCACATACGCATAGCTACAGTATAGAAGACATGTGCCATCTTATGGAAGTCCTCTCTGACACTATATGTTTTTATCTACATGGAATAAAACATGTAGGTTGCATTGGAAACAATCTTCAATAATATGTCAAAAGACGGTATGGGCTTAAAGCTGGTATCCATAATATTCTTCACTGAGTCAACGTTTATGGAGCTTTCTTAACTGTGAAGTTTAATAATGAATATGCAAACAAGTTGTTTGATCCAATCTTAAATTTAACTGGATCCTCCCCTAGAAAACTATCTCTTTGATACTGGTTTACTGTTCTTCTAATGTCACTGCATTGCAGAGCTTTATTAGCATCGTAAGAAGCCGCATTGGAGTTTGTGTGAATGCATATGGCAGAACAATCTAAGGATGAGTTAACCTACTGTTCAAATCTGATGTTCAAATGAGTGTGTGCACCCTTAGACCCACTACAGCCTACAGTTATTGATCAGCTATAGGCTTCACACCTGTCTAAGATGACGTTGCCATTAATTTCATTGGTTGCAATAGCTTTTTGCTTCAGCGGGTTTTTGCTTATTTTAAGCCTCCACGTTCCAGTGCTCATCTCTGGAGCACAGCCTTCACAGTGCTATACACAGTGTTATGGATAACAGCTTTGAGCTTGTCATTTGACTCTTTATACTTTAAATCCTTAAATCCTCCTAAAACTGCCTTCCACATCGAGTACATGACACGATATTATTAACATCTCTGTTTTGTGTTTTTATTTTTCTTCCTCATCCCCCACTGCTATTAACTAAATCCGAGCTGTGTCCCAATTGCATACTGCACCCAAAATTTAAAAAGCGTTCTGCGGGGGCGGGGGTGGGGGTGGCAGCGTTCAAGTCGGTCAGGTGTAATTAGGAACGAGAAAGGTGATAATGGATACTACTGAGTCACATTTGAAGGTGCAACAGAAGTCGAGAACTGGCTTTAGTCTGACAAAGATGCAGTTTGACTTGATGTCTGTCTGCATGTATGTTGCATCACATGTTGGTTCTTGCCAGTGCAAACTGTTACATGATCTCGATGAAACATTGGTTCATAGTAAGGGATTGGGACACAGTGTCCATCTCCGATATTTCTAACATTGTTCAGTCTTACCTGCCCTCAGTTTGCTGTGTTGTTTCTTTTTCTACTTTCCCTAAATGCAACTTACTTTAAGCATGCATCAACATCCTGCAGTACAACTAAAACCAAACTAAAAGTTAATAATAGTAACCCATTCTCAGCCAGTCCCGTCTTTCTCTGATGTACACCCAGACTGCACGGCCGGGTCATGTTTAAAGACTAACATTACAGATAGATTTGTCATCGAGAAACACGTGAGAGAGGAGCCCGTCCCCGAGTCGAGTGCCTCTCTCATCGGTGTCTGTTCTATATTGTGTGCATCTGGTTGTAGTGTGTGCAAAATTTTAAATGGCTTTGTTCTCTCATCTTAACATATATCATTTGGTAGCTTTAACTGGTCATATTTTCTGCATTTACCCAATTGATCACTGACATTTTGGTTCTGATTATGGTTTTTGGCTTATTAAGTATGTTTGGTTTGTTCTTTGTCAATAAGATAATATTCAAATGACAATGTAAATTATTTTTTGATATAATTTGACTTTATGTGATTTGGAACTACTTCACTGACTAACATGTGTGTTTTATTTCCAGCAGTATGCTTTCCTGGCAAACACTGAAATAAACAAAAGCTTAAAATAATATAACCATAATAAACATAATGTTAATTATGTAAAAGGTCAAAACAGATGTGCAATTAACTCAACTATCGCAATTTTGTAATCACAAGCACAGACCCACAATTTAGTAGGTAAAGCAGTTCCACATCAACCTCTCATATATCTTCCGTTTATCAGATTTCTTTTCCAATCAATTTTACAAAACAAATTAATCTTTGCAGAATAACATTTTGACTGTCAGACAAAAACAAATGAATTGCATGGCTAAGAAGTTGCAGTTTAGGGTTTGTCAGACTTGTCAGTGTTAGATTTCTTCTGTTCTTTTCTGTAGATGGGCATGTATATTGCTCATTGTTTGTATATCCCCATCCCTTCCTTACAGCCAAAAGCTCTAATGCCGCCCGACCGCTTCGTACTGCCTTTACATGGACATGGCAACTGACTTACACTGTCACCCTCATCACCCTCATTTCCTATGTAGTGTGTTCATAGGTCCCAACCCTTCTTCACCTTTTCCCTTGTCTGTAGAGATATTAAAATACAAAGTCATTCATCCATTCTACACTAAAGAACAAATGACAATTTAAGCAAAAACTGTAACATGAATAGATTTTAGATAATATTGAAGTCTATTGCAATGAAAAAATGTAGATACACATTTTTGTAAAAGAAAGTTATTTACCAGGAAATAGAAAAACCTGAAAAAACAGAATTATGGTGTTTATTTTTTATGTTATGTGGTGTGGATGTATGTGTTGTTGCCTCCCTGTACCGTCATGTTTTAAGATAGAAGTCAATTTACAATGGATAAAAATGACATTAACGGTACCAAGTGGCTATCCAACATTTTTACACAACATTTCCTTTGTAAAACCTTTTCTCCATGCCTAAATCATGCGGGCAATTTGTTGATGTAAGTTGACAACATTTAATGTTTGCATTTTTGATTCTCTTAGTGAGATGCTTTTCCCTTAAAGATGCATTTTGTAAATGTGAGAAGTGTAACAAATCAAACATTCATTTTGATTGTGTCTCATACTAAAACAAAGAAATAATCAACTTTAGCTATCTACATATCTAGCTATAGTTTAATACTAAACTGTGTAGATATCTATAAAATAGCTACATGCATTTTCAATTTTTAACAATTACATTTTTATTATTAAATGATTAATTATCTATAATGTATACAAATATTATTAATTAATTTGTTTCTTTATTTTTTATTTTTTCTGTCTTCTCCAAAAAATCTCTGCATTACACTAACTGATTTACTATTCAATGTTTTATGAACACAAAACATAACATGCACTAACTCTAAGAAATATCGACCAGTGTGGACAATATGACCTCACAAACATTTTTGTGAAGCAGCACTTTTCTAATATTTCAAACTGCATCTTCAAACAAGCTGTTGACGCTGACAACTGAATCTCTAATAATCTTTAATGATGTTCTAATGTGTGAAATTCTAGAATAAATATGCCTGAATTTGATCGACAAAGTTTTGTGTTTGTGAATGTATCTGTTGTCTTTTGTGGCAATGTGTTGGTATTTTTTTGTTGAAGTTATTTTGATGTAAGGAATGTCCATAAATGTTTCAGTATGCACATGCTTGATGGTAAAGGATATTTTTCATGTCAATGGTCATTTGAATGTTCATGCCAGTGACACATTCACAGAATCATCTCTGTTCACTTAACTCTGTAATGCTGGTTTTCAGTATCTATCAATCACTGTGTACAGAGAGTTTCCCCTTTTATTTATTATGTATGTGCTATTTGTAAAAAAGAGGCAGTTAACTGGCACTGCAACAATGCAAAACTGATCAAATAAATAAAGAACTACTTTTTTTAGTCTTTATATGGAATATACAAAGACTGAAGAGGCACAAGTCTTCTAAGTGTGCAGTGTTACAATGAAACATCATGACATTGTGCTGCAAATTTAATTATTTGCAGCCTTTTTGTGTTTATTGAATTGCAGTGTCACTATGAATACTACATTACTGCACATGCTACAGTAAGAATATCAGATGTATAGCTAGAGTACATAACTATTTGTAACTATGTGGAAAGTATTTCAAGGGCTGAACATTCTGCCATTGACAGTGTACAACAGTGTATCAGCCACAACATTAAGACTGTTAATGATGCTGTACATGCTGTAATGTTGTATATTATTAGAATTGTATTATAATATTATAAACTGGTTTAAATGCTATGGCTGATCACTCTATGAACCTAAGTGTAAGTTATCAGTGAAACAGATTTTTCTTGGTCACAGAGCTGATCTTTCAAACAGATTCATCATCACCTGTTGAATATAAACTGGTGAAATTTAACTTTTTTAAGTTTGGCAAGAAAGTAAAAGTAAAATGAAGCCCAGCAAGGAAATCAATACAGGAAGAAATAGCCCACCAGTGTTTGTGGTGACCATTGATCCTTGTTTTTATTCTTCTAGTTTACTGACCTTCCACCTCGTGGAAGAACATGGTCACGCATACTTGAAACCACAAGGCTTCATTCAAGAGATTTGATTTTATCCTATATAACTATTGGCTGTCCGTTATTATTCTGATAACCAATTACCCGGAGTTTGTATACATTTTTAATTAATAATCTATCCTAATGAGCACATAATGAACTTGTGTCCACAGGGAATGGTTCGTTGCCTTCTCTTAAATCAGAACATCTAAAACTGCCCTCATTTTTGTGTCAGGAACAGCTCAGCGTCTGAGAGAACATCTAGAGAACTATAACTACAATTGCTTGTGTTCTGTAAAAGCAAGAGGTTTAAGATCTGAGAGCTCGAGAGAACACTACACTACTCACCCTGTCATTTCTCTTGTAACAGAAATGTCTCCATTTGTTTTGAATAATATATTATTTCATTGCCCTTGCTCTAAAATTGGAGGTTTTCCTAATATTAAAAGTTATTCTTTATTTACTTTATAAAAGTAAAAATAAAATAAATCATACAAAATCACAACAATGTATTCTACCTGCAATTATTCTGACTATGATTTTTTTTAAGGATTTTCATTTTCATCTTCCCTTAAAAAGGTTAAATCTAAATTGTACTGAGGTTACACCCTTACCAATAGTTTTTAGCTTAAATCAGTTTTCAAACCCTGAGGTGATGTTTTAGTCTGGACTGACAGAAACTGAGACGCTAGAAAATGATGAAATAAAAATGATGACATGACACATTTTTCATGTCACATTTGCTTTGTGATTGTCAGTCATGATGTGACTACTGACTACAGAGTAGAACATCGGCTTCCTGTTCACAGCAGCACAGCAAGAGTGCACATGAATTATCATGCATTGTGCATTTTGTCAGTGCGTCAGTATCTGGAGGGAGATACTGTTTTAAAATGAAAACATATTAGTGTGGACTAAGAATGTACTGCCTAAGAATGAAGTATAGCTAAAGTGGACACATGAATTTAAATGCTCAAGCTTCCTGGTTGACTCTCGCAGAGCTCTTAAACCTTTTGAAATTTACAGCAGACATGTGCTTTTATGTTAAATTGATATAGCAGGTTTATTGTCTTGGATTTAGTTTTAGTCATTGCCTGTTTTCTTGTCTGTTCAGGCATGTTTAGTATAATTTATATAACTCCTGCTGTCGTCCACTAACCTGTCTGTCTCCAACCCCAGGAGCTGAGTTAGTGATCCCTGTACTTGAGGATCCATTAGCGCACCCCTCTGTAGCTCCTCGTGCACCCTTCATTCCCACTCCCTCAACCCACCACCCACTCCTCACCATTATTGAGACCACCAAAGAGTCCCTGTCCAAGGCCACTGAGGCGGGGGTACCTTGCTTGTCGGACCGAGGCAGCGATGATTGTGATGATGATGGCTTGGTGATATCGGGGTATGGCTCTGGGGAAGCATTCAAGTCTAACCTGCCCTCTACTGATGATGAAGATTTTTACACGACCTTCTCCTTGGTAACAGATAAGACTTTGTCCAAGTCAGGCTTTGAAGGTGGATACAAAGCTCACACGACCAAGACTGTTAGACCTAACAAACCTTCAGTCTCCAGACGCAGTAGGACTACTGCTACTGCATTCCTACTAACCGCCGACCAGAGCCGCACCACCGCCACCTCTGCCTCCACCGCAACCCTCCACAATGCTCCGGCCAAACAGCCGGCTGGCAAAACAAATAACCGCGAGCTAAAACCCCAGCCAGACCTAGTGTTGCTTCCATTGCCCACATCCTTTGAGGTAGACAGCATCAAGCTGAGGGGCCCATTAATAACCTCCCCAATGTTCCGTAATATACCCACAGCACCCCCCACAGAGCCAGGCGTCAGGCGAGTTCCAGGGCCCTCGGAAGTGGTCCGTGAATCTAGCAGCACCACCGGGATGGTCATCGGAATAGTGGCGGCCGCAGCCCTGTGCATCCTCATCCTACTGTATGCCATGTATAAGTACAGGAACAGGGACGAAGGCTCCTACCAGGTGGACGAGAGCAGGAACTACATAACCAACTCAGCTGTGCAAAGCAATGGCGCTGTGATGAAAGACAAACAGCAGAGCTTGAAAGGCAGCAACAAGAAACAGAAAAATAAGGATAAGGAGTATTATGTGTGACTGTGAGACTTTTGTGAAACACAAGACAACTAAAGAAGAAAGCACTAAGAGAACATTTACCTTTTCAGTTTCCTTATGAGGAGCTATGACAAATGATGGTATAACATGGAACTTGAATTATCATATACTGTGCTGAGTAGTTGAACTGACAATATGTACTGTAATATAAAGCACACTTACTATTGTAAGCATAACAACAACGGCTAAATAGCAACTTTAGAGATCTCACCTCTATCTGGTCAGAGACATTATCAGTATAGAAAAAAATCACAGCTACACCATTCTCCAAAGTGACTTTTAGAGCTATGTGATCCCTGGCATTAACAGGAAAAAAAAACTTTTTTGTAATTGTTAATTGTTAATTGCAAAAGGCTCATAATCTTCTACATTTTCAGCATGTAAGCTACATGTAGTGCTTTAAAATGAGGGGGTCTGGCACACGTTCACTGTAAAAGTCAAAAAAAGGACTGCTGTATCGGAATATGACAGATTTCTATGGTTTATAAATAATATGAGTGTGTTGTCTTACTTATTTTTGCTTAAAGCAAAAAGAAAAGGGACAAAAAGAACAGCCAGAAAAAAATAACTACTTCAGTGTATAAATAAAAACCATGTGAGTACAGAGCTGTGGGCAGAACTCAGAGTCAGTTCCGCTCTGATTTCCCACAACTATTCTCATCATCTGACAGAGTGAGTGTCCAATCTGTGTCCACTCTGTGGGAAGACGTGGCAGGTTATGTTGGTAAAAAGTGACTGCATGCAATCCTTTCTACATGAATTTTACAGGAAAGTACAGTACGGTCAAAGTCAAGTATACAGTGTCCAACTTGGACCATATGTTCTTGTTAATGCCAAAACAGGTTTTTGTTATTGGATTAGAATTCAGCCCTTCCCCCTTTCAAACCCCTTCAAACTGTAAACAACGGGAAAATATATATATATATATATCTGTAAAAGAAAAGGTCTATTATTGGTGCACAGCCAGTGGTGGTTTTATCTTTTTGACAAACTGTATGTTAGTTCATTGCCTATTGTTCTTTTTTTCTATGGAGGCGTCAGGAGGAAGACAAATGCAGTACTACAACAACAACAACTGTTAACAGATGTGTATACAAAATAAATCCAATGTTGAAAGTGTGAATTCTATCTGCCGTCACAGTCAGCTGTGTCAAAAAAAAAAACAACAAGAAATTTGTTTACATATTTTATTACACACTAGCCGTTGTACTTTGTAGGTAGGAAATTGTACATATACCATGACAGTTGTAATTTTTTAGTAACTCTATTGTACAGACTGAACATATGGTTTATCAGCGTATTTGACATAATGAAATCTATTAACTGTTAATTTACATGGAGAAAGACTTTAATCAGAATGTGGAGAATCATCATTGATATTCATAAAGAATAAAAATGTATTGTTAGCCTAGAGATCTAACCAGAGATGTTTCTAAAGTTGCATGAATATTTAACTACTTGCAGTTGTCCAACAAACACAAGGTACCCTTCCTTATGTATCATGGCTTTCTTGTTCTGGGTTCCTCTAGTGTTATTTATTTTTGAATAAAGAATAAAGTCAGAGTTATGACAAAGACAGAAAGAAAGAGCCTACAATGGATGAGGCTTAACATTTTTTAATGGTGTTTATTTTAGCTATGGCTGATCTCATCTCAAATCACTGTCTTGTCACATCCTGAGTTGACATTTTGTTTTGACAGTAGTTCATTGCCCCTCGATGTTTTCCATTCTCTGCCACATTTAAAGACGTGGAGGTGCAGTCTTTTTCTTGCCTGGAAGCCACATTTTTACTTTTCATAACAGCTTTTTCATCAGTTTGATTACAAATAAAACATTCCTCCGAAATGACACTAGTCTTTAGGGGGAACGCAATTCTGCGGTTTTTCAGTGATGCCCCTTTGACGTTTACCATGATTCTTTACTCAGCAGGAGAGAGAAAATAATGCAACATCAAAGCCCCCTAAATGGTTAAAAACATTTATCATCTCTCTGTACATTTTGATAATATTAAATATTTTCTACTATAAATACAGTAAGTAATGATCATCATGCTAAGAGCCAGTTTGGGACAATATAGGTGTTGTTTGATCAGAGGTGATTGGAACTAGCATTTATGAGCAAATAACCCCAGAGATGTCATCAGGTTACATAAATAAAATGTATGCTTTATAAAAACGTAATGTGATACATGATTGCACAGGTGGGGGATGCTGTTGATACTGGAGAGATGTAGTTTAGTCAATGCATCATCCACACACTTATTATTCGCAAAGTATATAGGGATAAAGACATTGTCTGGAAATGTGATCAGACTGTTGCATACTGTATACATAGTAAGCTGTTGGACAGGGGTGACCCCATATTCACACCCTCATTTTGCTTGCTCATGTACCTTTACATCAGATGTGATGTCAGACTCTTAGTAGACAGATAATCCGGTCCAAGGTGAGTGTGGTTCTGTTTTGCAAACTGCGTTCCTGTGTTACCAGCTGTCTAATCACCTTTATCACTTCATCAGTGGAGTCACAGGGGAAAACACCTAAGAACACCAGCCTGTGATATTGGAGCACTTTGAAATATTTGACCTTTTCCACAAAACCCTGCAGCATACTTCTGCTTCTAGACAACTTGAAACCTCTCATTAGAAAGTCTAGTATCATTCTATTAAATCGTGTGTGTGTGTGTGTGTGTGTGTGTGGAGTGGTGGGGGTGGATGGGTAATGTGGACAGGATGAAAGCATCACCTTCGTTTCTCCTGATTTGGCAGCAGCACATTCTCTCAAAGGTTCCACTGGATACTGCATTCACATCCTGTGACTGAGGAGGAAATTCAATGAACTAACTATCATGTTCTTCTCCTTTGTGTGGCTGTGGTGATAAAGGGTCAGAAACAGTAAGTAAACAGTAACTATTAGAGTAACTGACAAATAAACAATTAAAATATCCCGATAATGACATTTAAATTTGCTGGTGCAAAACTGAGTAGACAAGAGTCAACCACTACCAGATGAACAGCATCAGAAATGAGCAAATAAACCAATCAGCAACAGGCTACAAATCCTTAACAATATGTATGACCCCATAAGTTTAATATTTTTGGAGTAGTTATAGTTATTGCAAAGTGTGCAATAATATCTGTATTGGTCTGTATTTATATGGTACTTTTCTACTCTTTACAGACACAGCATCTCTTTATAAAATGTAGAGCAGAGCTCTCAAGTCTCACACATTGAGCGTGTCAAGTCACTCTTTTCTGTCTTTTGTCATGCACTCCCGCCACACACGTTGTATTACTCACGCTGAAAAAATATATACATTTATCTGGCGCCCCACTATCGCTATGGAAATGGCAGGAAACAAGCACGTCTCCCATGAGTCGAGCCTGCCAGTCAATCAAGAAAAAGGAAAGGGGTGGGCTACACAATAGTCAATCAGAAGCACTATTGTAAGTGGGTAAGTTGATAACGCAACAACCAGCCAAAGATCACAACCTTGGTTTTGGTGCTTCTTCATTCAAATGCTGATGCCCAGAGGGTATTTTCAATGGTCGGTCTGAAGAAAACCTCAACCAGAAACAGCTCGTCTCTGGATGGGACGTTGGCCTCTACCGTGACCCTGAACATGGCTGGACTGTTTTGAGTGGGAGCAAACAACAACACAAATGATGAAGGACTCAACAAACATAACAATAAACAACACCAGTCATAATCTCTCTCTCTCTCTCTCTCTCTTTCTCTCTCTCCCTGCTCTCTCTCGCACACATAGGCTGTGTCCGAAATCGCCTCCTAACCCCTACTCCCTACTCCCTACGTAGGGGATGTAAATGTAGTGCACTATGCAGTGAGCTCAACAGAAAAATCTTTCGGACACTTTCGGACACTACTCTCGGCGCCGGTAATTACGTCATCGCTGTCGCACAATTAAAACGTACCACATTATTGTCGTCTCACAAAATACTTGTTTGTTTACCACTGCATTTTTATTAAATTAGAGGCTTTTGATTACTTTCCTGTACTTTTTATTGTCGTATTTTGTTATATTTTATAATATTTATGTATATTTCCCTCCCGTCCGTCCGCTATTTTCACTTCCGCGCAGCCCAGAGAATTTCTGGCAATGCATGATGGGATATCTTGGTCCGGTTAGTGACCATCGGATGTCCACTATCGCTATGGAAATGGCAGGAAACAAGCACGTCTCCCATGAGTCGAGCCTGCCAGTCAATCAAGAAAAAGGAAAGGGGTGGGCTACACAATAGTCAATCAGAAGCACTATTGTAAGTGGGTAAGTTGATAACGCAACAACCAGCCAAAGATCACAACCTTGGTTTTGGTGCTTCTTCATTCAAATGCTGATGCCCAGAGGGTATTTTCAATGGTCGGTCTGAAAAAAACCTCAACCAGAAACAGCTCGTCTCTGGATGGGACGTTGGCCTCTATCGTGACCCTGAACATGGCTGGACTGTTTTGAGTGGGAGCCAACAACAACACAAATGATGAAGGACTCCAAAAAGGCAACAAACATAACAATAAACAACACCAGTCATAATCTCTCTCTCTCTCTCTCTCTCTCTCTCTCTCTCTCTCTCTCTCTTTCTCTCTCTCCCTGCTCTCTCGCGCACACATACACTTATTCATTACACAGAAGTTGAATGAAGACTTTGTATTTGGTTGAATTGTCAGTGCCATTCTTTCTTCTGTAAGTCTGATAACAACAACACTAACAAAAACAATTATTAATTCCTGCGACACATCCAACCACCCCCAAGGATAAATTCATTCAATAATGCATTCAAAACTTGAGAGCCCTGGTACAGCTACAGTATGTGGAAGGCAGATTGTTGCTTTAAGGGACTAGATCTGTCAACTGTTTAACATCACATTAAGTCCTCTCATGGGTTATTGAAGGCAGATTACTCCTCAAACCTACGGGAGGTCAATGCTGATACACAAGCATCAAGGGATTCCTTGTTAGACAAATCTATAAGTGTTATTCTATTTCACCTAAGTTCAGGGAGGCGAACAATGTTGTTTATGAGACAGTACAATTTGGGAAGAGGCCATTACTGACTAGACTTAACCTTTAACTTTTAAAAGCAGTACCACATCCTGGCTTTCCATAGGGCCCTTGGTTCTTCATTCCATGTAAAGTGACCTGTAGGTCACCTTTTAAATATCGACAATCTGTGAGGTGCAGTCTGCTGTTAGGGCTGTTGCGAGGAAACAGGTGGATTCGCTCAAGGTGCTTGACTGTTTAATGATGCTGATAAAGACTGTCTGCAGTCAAAGTCATTAACCCAAGGACAAAAACTGACATATTAAAGACCCAGTAGGTGGACACGTCTCTCCTAAGTCACGTTCTTGATAGTCCGTGCATTTGAGTCCACAGCTGAACTTCTCTCCTCTGCAAACGAGATAACTAGCTACACCACATACTTTTATTAGAACTATTATTAGAACACATCTTTGTTCAGTGTGAGACACAATAACCATTCAGGGACACTAGACTACAGCATGGGCGTAGGATCGTGCTTACATGCTGAATGCTACATGCTACAACAGACACAATTATTTCTCAGAACAGATCAAATGGGGTTCATTCTGCAATAGAACTGGAGGAAGACTCCGGAGAAGAGGTTGAATTAGTAAGATGCATTAATAAGACATAGATATAATGATATGATGTAGATGGGAGGAGGGAAAGCAGACAGAGGAAGAGAAGGATAAGGTCTAAATGTCCCCCGACAGTCTAGGCCTATGGCAGCTTAACTAAGAGCTGATCAAAGATGGACCTCGACCAGCCCTAACTATAAGCTTTGTCAAAAAGGAAAGTTTTAAGTCTGCTCTTAAATATGGAGAGGGTGTCCACCTCCCTGACTGAAGCTGGGAGATGATTCCACAGCAGAGGAGCCTGATAGCTGAAGGCTATGCTTGGAGTCTAAGTAGTTGATTAGTTTCATGTGGTTTCATTGAAATGTACAACTGAGTGTCATCTGAATAAAAATAGAAATTTACAGAGCGTTTTCTAATAATGTTTCCTAATGGCAGCATGTATAACATAAATAACACTGGGCAAGCATGGAGCCTTGAGGAACTCCATAGTTGACCTGTGTGCATTGTGACAACTTATCATTAATTTGTACAAATCAAGGAGTTAAACCAATTTAGGGCAATTCCTTTTACGCCAATTAGGTGTTTCAGCCTATGAAGAAGGATGTGGTGTTTGTTTTGTTGATGAGTTTTTTGTTAAGAGGGGGCAATAGAGTCAAGAGATGATCGTAATGATTCTGTTGTGCTATTGACAAGATTATCGATCTGGGAAGAATTAAAACCAGTTATGGACTCTGCTTCAGGAGGCTGTGGTAGTGACTTCAAAGTTAATGGAATAATTTCCTTAAATTTAGCCACAGCATTGTCAGTCAGGCATCTTGAGAGAGAGATTTTGGTTAAAGGCCTGTGGTCCAATAATAGAACTTCAAAGGTTAATAAGCTATGATCTGATAAAAGGGGATTTTGTGGGAGTACTAACAATTGTTCAATATTGATGTCATATGTAAGAACTAAATCAAGGGTGTGGTTAAAGTTTACACATTGACTAAAACCAACAGAGTCAAGTATTGAATTAAATGCAGCAGTTAGGCTGTCATTTTCAGTGTCCACATGAATATTAAAGTCACCGACTATAATGACTTTGTCTGTTTTAAGGACTAAATTAGATACAAACTCTGAGAATTCTGTTAAAAACTCAGAATAAGGCCCAGGAGCACGGTAAACTACCACAAATATAACTGGCTGCAATGTTTTCCATGTTGGCTGGGATAAACTGAGGACAAGGCTTTCAAATGAGTTAAAGTTAAGTTTGGGTTTGGGAGTAATTGATAAATTAGAGTTATAAATGGCTGCAACACCACCTCCACGACCAGAGCCACGGGGGATGTGAGTATTTATATGACTGGGAGGAGTGGATTCATTTAGGCTGACATATTCATCAGGATGCAGCCAGGTTTCAGTTAAAGATAGGAGATCAATGTTATGATCTGAGATTAATTCATTCACTAAAGCAGCCTTAGATGACAGTGATCTTATATTTAATAGTCCAAATCTAATTCTCTTGTTCTGTTCTAATTCTTTTGTTCTCTAAAATAGTTTGTGACAGTGGGAGAGAAGGACTGAGACCATCTGACATGAGGCAAAGTGCAAATATTGTGCAGCAACATCACAAATATGCAAATCACTGCCTGTTATTTTAGGATGTGTACCAAAACCTGGAGTTACCACAGCACCACCAGTTTTCCTGTAATTTTATTTGGGTCTAGGACAGATTTTAGTGAATGAGTTGGAATACAAACATCAGACGTACCTTTGTTGATCTGTGCAAATGTAACAAGCCAGTGGTCTCACATGGGAACAACAACACAATATGCCTCATTCACGTTAAAAAAAAAGATTTACTCTTAGGTTTCTTCCTTACAGTGAATACAAGGAAGCATTTGAAGATTTTGTAAGAAGCACACAAGTAACACCATAACTATCCATGAAAAGGTCATTGTCTAGATCGGTAAATATCTGTGTTTGCTAGTAGAAACCCCCACCAACTGTCCTACTGTACTGTCAGTCCATTTGACATCAGAGTCTTCATTCAGCAACACATTGCAGGTTTACTGCGAAACAGGCAACGGGGGTTTTGGCTTGCTCCAACTGATACAGTGTTTGACAGGACCTATAATCTGAGTTGATAACTAGTGGTTTTATGAGTTGCTTTAGCACCACATCATATTTCCATGTTGTGTTTTTGCTGTTTTAGCTGCAGCAAATGTTCATGGTGACGCTGATGCCCTCAAACATACTGTATATGTGAATGTATATTGTCTGTCTGCTATCAAATAAATTGATCCAGATAAAGTGTTACCGGCCAGACCCGTCCTTTTAAGACAGTGGCCCGGTGTTTGTGAGTGGGACATGCAGGTTACATCTTTGATGTTAGGTTGTATTGAACAGTGGAAGTGTCTGACGTTGTTTCCTACAAAACAAGCTTTTTGACATTTTCTTACCCAAATCTTACCATCTGTCTATTGTCGTGTTTGCGGGAGAAACACGAGAATAAGAGTCTGCCTCTGTGAACCATTTGATGGCATTTCAAGTTTGATCAGTAAAGAGAGCTTAGACAATGCATTAACAATTGGTCCCTCTTTCAGGCTATGTTTTCTGCACATTGGCTTCTGAATTTCCTCTTTACCTCTGATACATGTACTGTGCAGTGCAGGTTTTGTTGATGCATGTGCTGCTCTTACATGCATCCACAAAATGATGTATCTCTTCTGTGTGGAGAGTTTTGCTTCATGAACATGGGAGGAACTTTCAGGAGCTACAGCTTTCATACAAAGTTTCCACTCATATGCTGAAAACAGATGTTGTGGAAGTTGGGAGATTTATTCAGGCTGGTGACTATTCTGCCCTCTAGTGTGAACACCATAGCAATTACCCAATTTAGTCTTTAAAAGGAGACATTTCTGATGTCATTTCACTTTAGGGTTACAGTGTAGTGTTTGATGACTGAAACTCATGATATGCCTACATATACGTCAGATGTTTTGTTGAAGAAAGAAGAAACTAGAGTTTGCTGATTTGATTTGTTTTCCTGTATCAACGGTATGTGCAGCCATTTTCAGATGGGCTTCTGTATCCGATTTATAATGTATCATAGTGAAAATATGTGCATATAGCCAGTAATGTATAGCCAAAAGTACTTAGATGCAGTCGTGTTATTAATGTTAGCATCACTGCTCTCCATTTTTCATGTCAACATAGCATAAAGCATCACAAAAATGCATCCTTTTCAACTGCACTACTTCTCCTCAGTATTAT